>VYZV01044584.1:191-28190 GCA_013401275.1 Pandion haliaetus | reverse complement strand
CAAAGTCCCAGGATTTGCACAATTTCCAAGAGAAAAAACAAAGCCCAAAAGGTATGTGAAAAGTAACAGGAAACTGTTTACCTTCAACCTGAACTCTTGGTGGATTTGCTTAAAGGTCAGGGGTGTATACCTTTTCAGAAGTAAAACCTGAAAAAAGCACAAAACAGCCACTTTGCTCAAGATATCTAACAGGTGCCTTGGCTGAGCTGGTTTCAGAGTTGTCTCCAAAAAGGGATTAATGAGTCCCAGTTTCACATGAATGCCCTTTTTTCTCCCTCAATTCCCAAGGAAGACTGGATGACTTCCCTCAGTGAGCTGCCTAAAAGGGAGGCACTTCGAGTCTGGCAAGAAAAACCCTACTCTCAGCCCCTTTTCATGCTTTTAGGCACCACATTAAGTAAAATATCAAAGCATATGCTGAAGTCTTACCAAAGCTAGTGCCTGTATTTGTGATTTCGTGGGAGAATGTCAACAGATGTATATGGCAAATGAAGTCCAGCCTGGGTATTGGCCTGTGAACAACTCGAGTCAAGGACAGTGCTACTCTGATACTGTCCCCAGATGAGACAAACACACCCCAGTGTAGCTACTCAGCATTGGAGAGCTGTGTTATAGTGCAGTTCTACCACTGAAAAGCTCACTGACCAAAGCAAAGTTATATTTCTATCACTTTCTCACTACCATGAAGGTCTAAAACCCTCTGCAATTAACAAGTCTATTTATAAGCAATCCCCCTTCCCTAATTTTTCCCCCTCACTGAAAAATGGAGCATATTACTGCTAATAAAGAAACAAAATGGGCATCATCATTCATTCCCTACAGCCAATTTGTCTTTCACAGAAAACTTGTGACAGACCATTCAAAGCATTCATTAGGCATTAAGGTGATAATACCCAGAATTAGCATGTGAGAAGTTTGGCTTGGAAACACCCACGTCTCCAAATCTCTCTCTTTCCACCTACACGTGCTAAGGGAGCACAGGAACAATCCTGTTGTGCTCTGTGTTACAGTAGCAAGACCACTGCCAGTTCCCAAGCTCCCTGGGACCCTGCTGCAGACCATGGTAGCAACATCCACAATCATGGCTTTTAGGCATGGCAGAGCATCTCCTACAACACACTGCAGAGTAGGGGAACAAGTGGGCAGGCAAACAGGAGGACATGCATCTGACATAAGTAATTAACAGTCGAAGAAGTTTTCGGAAGCAAATATCTTCCTCAAGAAAGCAGTTTGGGTCAATCAAGACTTGGTAAATTCTCAGAGCTGTTTCTGCACTCAAATTCAGAAATATCTTTGAAGAAGTTGAAGCCTTTTGTTATCATGCTTCCAAATGAGTATTTCATCTTGTTTTAGAACAGATTTAAAAGCTTATAAGCTTTATTGAAAGCATATAAAAATGGGGGGGGGGGGAATCCTCAACCAACCTCAAAAGCAAGAGGTCTCATTTTTTGTCAGAAAAAAAAATTCTGGTTAACATGAAGCAGCACATTTAGAAAATAGGACAAGGACTAGCTGTGGTAGAGTTGGACTGGACACAGGGTGTGCTGATGTGAAAGAAAATTTAATAAATGCTTTTAAAGCTCTCAACTGCAGACAGCACATTTTCTATGCCATGTGTAACTGCATGGAATGGACATGCTCTTTTACTTCATGGGCAGAAGAAGAAAAAAAATTAAGACCTTAAATATTTCTGCCAATTTTCCTTCATTAAATCTTACCATTTTCAACCATCAGCAGATTTACACCTGAACCTGCTTATTGATAATCCTACTTTTAGCATGCTCCAGTCCTAAACCCTTTGGTCATGAGTATGTTGTTCACTGTTAATGTTATGGCAGTTTATCAGCTGCATAACCCGTTTCTAAAATCCGAAAGCATACTTAGCTATGGGTCTGGGCTAACTTATTTACAGAAATGGAAGAGTAAGGCAAGTCATGCCATATATAAGATGCGGTCCATATGCTCAGCTGATTTAAGCAATTGTAAGCCAGAGGAGCTAAACTAATTATACCAGATGATTTGTCCTAGAGCATGGTATTTCTGCTGTACATGAATAAGGAAAAACTAATGGAGTATGCAATAGGCAACAGCAGCCTCAGTGCACCATGAGATGGGGAGGTTTAAGATCCTGAAGGGAGTGAAGAAGGCTGCTATGATCAAGAGGCTGTGTTGCAACATGTATGAGAGAAGAAACTGAGGGAACTGGATTTGCTTAGCTCAAAGAAGGGAAAGCCAGAGACAGGCTCTTCTCAGAGGAACACAATGAAAGGACAAGAGACATTAGACAAAAGCCTCAAAGAAATTATGACTAGATATAAAGAAAATTCTCTACAATGAGAATAGTGCAGCACTGGAACCGGAGAGGTTATGAAGCTATGAAATAGCTCATTCCTGGAGACATTTGGAACAACTAGACAAGGCTCTGTGCAACTGAAGATAACCTAGCTCCAAGTAGGATGTTGGACTGGAGACATCCAGAGGTTTCCCCAGTCTTAATATTTTTGCGTTTCTGGCTGGAAAGCCCCAATATCCTAGATATGCGGGGCTGTTTCCACCTGCTCAGTACAACTGACCTATCCTTTATGTACTGTCCATTTGCTGAGGCTTTTCAGACATTCAGCAGGATTATGATGGCAAACGAAGAAGTCCAGTTGCTCTCGAGAAGAAGAAGGGGCCTTACCCTGCTCAGCCCAGGAAAGAGCCATAATGATGCAAGCACTGACAGCAACAGTCAGCCCTGAAAGACTATTTGAGTTCACTGGAGTTGGAAGGAAGAGATACTGCCCCAAATTCAAGTTCATATATAACATTACTAAGAACACAAACAAGGGCCTCATACACCATGAAACTATGCTCCAGTTAAAAGAAAATTCTTCATATATCCCAATGCAAGTAGGCAAAGAATCTGTCTTCTTGCTAACATTAAGATGGCAAGCCTTTAACTGCATGGTATAAAGAACAGATGTCCCAAGCGCTGTTTCACGGGAAGCTGGCTGGATGCCCATTCAAATGCCATTAGAACTTAGCTTCTGGGTTTTTTTTTCTTTAAGTGAGAGGAGGTGGAAAATAAATGCCATCAGCTTCTCAAGAACACACATAAAATGTGCACCAGATAATTAATTTAAAAATTGCTTAAATATTAGCAGTTCCTCTTATATAAATAACTGGATTTTTATTAGAACTTTTAATTGCATCAGACATATCTGAGGGACACGTCATGTCTCATTTTAAACATTTGTTCTGCCAGAGTAAACCAACCTAATGTATTCCAGGAAAATAAAGCTTCCTTTCACAATGCTAATTTGAATAATCAGTGTGTGGCTACAGAACACAGAGCAATGTATGGAACACAGAGATCACTGTGTATTTAACTGTGCTAAGATGGCTTCTGCATGGAGAATTGATGGTCATCCAGGATGGGAAAGATGCCGCTGTGGCCATCAAGACTGCCCTTCTCTGCTCAGTGGATGCGAGTTAACCAACCCCTCTCCGAGGACAGGAGAATATTATTTATCTAGTCTTTGAGTTTTACCCTTGCACAGAAATACTGCACAGACTTCTGACTGGCTAGTCAGGAATCTTCTGGAGAGGTATTTTAAAACAGAAAACAGTGAAGTAAATCTGTAAGCTGTTCACTTAGAGAAGCGAGTTCTGACTTTTTTCTGGTCAAAAAATTGAGATGTTTGGAGGAACAGAAAAGGAAAAAAAATAGTCAGTATGCTTTATTTTGGCATTTCCAAAGTGAAAAGTGTGATTTTGTTTTGAAGCTATAACTGGAAGCTTCATAAAATAAAAAATGTTGACTCAAACTGAAGATTTATAAAAAAGAGCATGTGGTAAAAAGTTAAACAAAACTGAATAAAGCACATTCTCCGTTTCAGTTTCAGGAGCCAAATATTATCAGGCTGTACTTTTTCCTCTTTTGATATCCTTGGAGATCAGGGGATGGGGAATTCTTTGACTTCAGTTTTCTCTCAAAAACTTCACTAAACTTTCCAACATAGCCCATGACTTTGAGCAAGTGGGTTGGCACACTTCAGCTAGATGCCTCCTGTCCCAACAAGCTGCCAAGGCAGGGCTGCCATCTCACCAGATAAATTTACACTCTAGAAATGCCCTTCAGCCCATCTATTTCCAATTAAGAAGACCGGGTAGAAGTGGCTCACGTACTCAGTGCCTTGCCAAACTGATCTCTAACATTCCTAATAGGATATATAAGTAAGAGCTGTTTGGGCAATTGGGGCCCAGCCTCAGCCATGGGGACTCAGGAGGTTCCCCTGCACCCACCGAGGTGCAGCCAGCAGCAGCTTCTCTCATCTTCCCTGCCCGCCTGAAATATTGCGGAACTGCTCTTAGATTTTATTCTGCTCTGCTGTTTACCTAAATTCATCCCTGCTTCCACTTAAGCTCATTACTTTGTTGTTCAGTCCTCACTGATAGATGAGAGTAATGAATCCCTGTCATCTCTAGCACCTTTTCCCATGTCATTAACAAACGGGCCTCCAATGGGATTTTCTGCCAACTGAGAACACTCTATGCCTTCTTTCTTTAAGAAAAAGCAGCTAATACAACCCAACACTGGGTCATTACTCACCCACTAAAGCCCACTGAACTCATCCCATGTGTTGGTGTCTGCCTGAGAAAAATCACACCACCAGGCTCTTCTTGCAGGAAAAGACCTGCTCAGTCTCTATGAAGTAAAAATGCATGTGCAGAGGTCCACACATTCTCCTTCTCCAGCATAAATTAGAAGCTGTTATTGCAATTTGTGGTATTTCATTTGTTCAACACCAGCACATCAAAAAGGGGACTAAAACCTGACACTCACATCTGCTACAGGCTGAATTTCTGGTGAATGCAGCCTCTTCCATCATTACACAAAGGCTTTGCCAGCCTCCCACAATTTCAATTGCCATCTTCCCAAAGCTCCTCTCATGCATGGACGCCAGCCCTGAGCTGGCCCTTCAGCAGTGGTACAGGGAGCTTCAAACCAACTTAGGATGACAGAAATGAAGACTTGAGTCCTACTCTATTGATGCGGTTTATAGCACCAAGGATATGAGCCTTTTACTGCCCACTCAGCAGCATCAGTCTGACACCTACAAAATTAAGAGATGCTGTAGAAAATATCCTGCACCTTTAATCTTTTGAAGGAGCTTTGGTATTAACAAAACTACTTCTTTTGCAAAAGGAAGATTGGCTACTGCTTTGCATTTGTTTAAGCCAATATGGCTCCCACACATGAGCATCATTTTTAAACCTGTGTCACTCTGCTGCACTTTGTTGTCCTTTGTCAGACAGCATGAACCCAACCCCTTTGAACAGGGTTTTGGAAGATTACTTCCTTTGGAAAGGTCATTCAGTACCCTCAACCTTTACACTAGCCTCAAAGCACTAGACTTTAGTGAACAGCTAGTTTTCTCCAGCCTGGAAATTCCTGATGCTTGCTGAATTTTTCAGGATAAAATAGTGAAAACAATTTTCTCCTCTTCTCCTTGGAGAGAGAATTCCCCATATCCTTTACCCACGTGGCATGTGTATAAATATAATCTCCTTTCTCTTCTGGCAGCAACTCAAATCATGGGTTTTATTCTCCACCCCACCCAGATGGCAGTTACAGAATCGGGGCAGGAGGGAAGAAGATTGGAGAGGAAACATATGAAGTTATGCAGGCAAGATTTAAAGGGGAAGGATAGATAGAAAAAATGTGCAAAAAACAGCTGGCTTCTTCCTAATTTGATCTTTTAAAAAATAAAGCTACACAAGTGAGACCCACTAGGTGATGCATTTCATTGTAATTGGGTTGCAAAACAGGCTAATTTTTCTTACTGTAGTCGCTGTTTTCGTCCTTGGTCCCATCAATTGTACCATCTGGGTGCATCTGCAGGAAGTATTCCTGCTGGCTGAATAACCTTGTAACAATTCCTTTCAGCTGGGGTTCTGCAAAAAAAAAAGTTATTATTATTATTATTAGATATACCAAGTAGCAAGAGACCCAATTTGCTTGGCCCCCATTAAGCCCTGAGTAAGTGTAGAAGTGCTTGGCAGATAAGACAGCTTTCTGTGATTCCTTTCAAGCATGGCTGTAAAATATTCATACATACATAGATGTACAGGCAAATAAAACTGAGATCAGATGAGCAGGTAAAATGCAATGCATAGCTGGTGCAGCAGATAAGTAACAGACTTATGGAACATCACTTCACTGAAAGTTACCTACCAAATGAAAGTCTTTAGACAGCTTATGTATTCTGAATATGCCTCTCATTCAGAAGAGTATTTGCTAGCAGTGTTGCAAAGCATTTGCTTATTGTTTCTTATTCAGCCTGTGAAGCCAACTACCTTGTTTTCTGTATGGTTGATTCCCTATCATGCAGTTCCAGTTTTATGCCAATGAAAATCTATTTAAATCACTGGTATTATAGTGGTGTAAAACCAAAGTAACCGAGTGCTGAATCAGGCTGCATGAGTCCAACTGTGTGGGAATCGGGGAGCAAAATCCTGAGAGGAACAGATGCAAGACACCTCCAAAAATGACCTCTGAAGCACTTATGGGCACCTTAAAACGCCTCTGTTTCAAAATCCCGCATGTTCCTCCCTCCCAAAACATGTGCCACACTCTGGTAGATCTCTGGTAGATTAGAATCACTCTTTGCCTCTAGCAGGGTCCTTTCCCAGCCCCTGTATATCATGAGCCAGCCATGGACTGGCTAGGGGCTTCCTTATTGACTCTGCAACATTTTATACCTGCGCTGAAGAGGAAAAAGAAAACACAAAAAAAGCAGAAGCAACGTGAACTTCACATGACAAAGGCCTGCAGCATTACTGTCTCCCTGCCATCTAACTGATCAAACACAAATTAAGGGGTCAAAAATAAATTCAATTTTAAACATGCAAGTCTTACAATTTGTCACAGGCATTGCTTCTGGAAAGCAAGCTAGCTGGCTACACGTGAACAGACACACTAGCTGGATTGCAGAGATCTTCCTTATGTGACAGGAGTTTGTGGTTTTATGTGACCACCCACCAAAAGTAAATAAATAAGACTTAGTTATTGCTGGCTCAATAGACAGGAAAAAATCCAGTGTAGCATACCAAAATCTCATCAGACTCCCATCTTTCATGCCTCTAGTGAGGCTGTTTAATAAGCCATAGTCCTTATATAACTCCGGTCACGTTGTGTGTTAAGTGTTTCCATTAGGAGCCCTCATCTCTAACAATTTTGCACTGCGCTGTACAACTTCCATTTGAGGATGGCACACTCAGCCTGTGCTGCTGCACAGGCAAACCCCCCTGCAGCAAGCAGGGACCTTGGATGCAGACAGGCTGCAGGTGCAAAGGATTTCAGCTTCAGCAACCCCTCCACCAGCCAGGGGAGAGTCAGGTACTATTTTGTAGCTACAAAAACCACTGAATCAATCAGTATCAGCTGGTTTCTATGCTGCCTTAAAAAAGTGATTTCAAAGCAACAAGAGTGTTGTAGACTGCAGACAGGCTTTCTCCCAGCAAGACAACTCTGGGACAGAAAGTACAGTTGTACTGGCCATCTAGTAAGAGCTAACATTAGTCAAGCCAATATATGTCAAATTGAGACTTAAGATTGAGCTAAGTGGTTTGCTTTCTTCTTACCAAAATGAATTATCTATTTTGTTGAATGCAGAAGCTTGATTTAACTTGCTTTTCTAACAAGCACATCAAAACTAGAGGCAATGAAAAGCTGTATTCTCAGGCACAGGTGACTGCACCACTCTTCTTGAGCCTGTCCCCTTCCTCCCTTTTATCTAATACCACAATAGTAAAGGCACTACTAGGCATTCTCTGATACAAGACCTATGTTTGAGTCCCTGAGTGAGTCTTAGCTTCATTTTTACTCTCTGGTTAAATTTTAGCATTTAAGTACTTTGCACAAAATGAAAGAGCTCCCAGCAGGAGAGAGTTAGAAGATGCTCCTGCAGCCTGAGGCTTTCTGTGTGCTGGGGAAGTGGGGAGATCTTGTCTTAAAGGCCCTCAAGCATAAGAGAAGTGGAGATATAAAAACCCCCTGACCTTTTCCCCTTTCTTGGGAAGATGATTTAGCCACAGGATTGAAGGCTCCTTCCTTCTTCTTTGGGGTGCAAACTATACTTCAATCATGCAAATCATTCTGGAACACATGAAAACCTCTCCCACTTTTACTAAATAGCCTACCAAGTAAAACATAGAGCAAAATCATTAGGAGCTTCATGTCATTTTTATAGTTTATCAGAACAGCACCCAAGATCCCCTGAGGTCTCCCTGCATCTTTGCTATAGATGCAAACATGATTGCAGCAGAAGCTGAGTGTCACCATAGTAAAACACAGGGTAAAGTCCCAGGGTCCCTTTTTGTTTCTGATCACACAGTCAGGTCTGATTCAAGCTTAACAACTGCCATCTTCATAATCCCAGGCTGTTCTGAGACGATGCCTGCCTAGGGACAGGTCGGAGGAGAAATCTTATCTTATATGTGCTTTTTTTTTTTCCTGACCTGACCTGGTTTTGCTGAAGTTTGAGGCTCATGCCCAAACTCAAAGTAAAACTCAAAGGGACCGAAGCAGAGAGCTCTCAGCCATACACAAAACCACCACATTCCTCCTGGCCCTAACACAGTCTGACAGCAGCAGTATTCCTGTCTCTCCTCACCGCACAGATCCTCTTCTGCAAGAGCATCCCTGCTCCCTAGCCTCATTTAGGATGCCCTGCAGCACAAGCAAACAAATGCCTTTTCCAGACACCAAAGGGCCAAAAAGCACTTTGGAGACATACAGATCTCCTTTCCTGGTTTCTGTATTTCCTTGTGTCTCTTTCTACAGGAGAGAAGCACTGGTGAGCAGCTGCACCTTTGGGTACCTACCTGAACTAAAACCAAAAGCAGCAGACACACACATAGCCAGGACCAAGTTCTCTCCTCTAACACAGATCACAGCCCAGGAGGTTTAGGGAGTTGCAGGGGCAATAGGTGATTTGTCTCACCTAGTACAGCTGTCTCTACACCCAAACTGGGCTCCCTTTGCATCCCAAAAATCAACAGGCAAGCCAGGCCAGGTCCATAGGGTCCCGAAACCACCTGCATCTCTCCAGTGATTGCAAAGGGACCAGGTTGAACACAAACAGCTACACTGGTGACAGCAGCCAGCAGAGTAGCTGCCTCCCACCTCCTGTCTCATGTCTGGGCATAAAGTGGGATATTGGGATTTGTCATTCATACAGCAAGCAGTGTGGCTGGGAGGCTTATAGACAAAGTTTTAGGCAAAGGCAGCTTTTAACAAGGAACAAGGACTTACCCATCTTTCTCCCCAAAGCTCACAACAGAGTTACTACCTGAAGAGGGAACTGTGTAATCACAAGACAGGATTCTTCCTGCTAGCCCAGAAGAAAACTCCACACATAACTTAAAAGACTCCCTACTTTTGCCATATCGTACATTTTAGCATCACTTCTTTCCATCTACAGAGCAATTTTATCACAGTCTTCCAGCATTACTACCCCTTATGCTGCAGCAATCATACTGAAAACCTCAGTTTGTAGAAAAATCTCAAAACCAGTAGGTTTCCTTGTCAGTTAAGGATGGTGGGACACCCTGATAAGTCAGAACAGAAGCAGAAAGACAATGAAATAGACTGAGAACTTTTCACAGTTTTGCAATTAAAAGAGAGAACAACCCTTCCAGGAGGCAATATTCCCAGTGCTCCAGTAAGCACTGGGGAGGGGGCAGAATTAAAATAAAACCCCACAACCTTGATACTTTTATTGTCTAAAGTTCCCTCAATGATATTGCTCCGGGCTATAATCAATAAGAGAAAGAAGCAAACCAGAGAAAAAGAAAAAAAAAATGCAGTGCAGATAAGTACAAACACTGCCATGAACATTTTCTTTTTATAATCCACAGAATTTACCAGGAATCAAACTCAAACCTACTCTCTAACCTCACCCCTATGTAGCAAGGGGGACTCAGATCCTCTTACTTTTAAAAGGAGCAACACTGCATAACACACTTGGGATAAACCTATTCCTCCCACCCAGGCTCCTCCATACAGTCTTTTATTTTGGTGTAGGAGCAGCTTTCCCTGCAGAAATGGAACTGAACTAATGTATAAGAGACTTCAGCACCAACTTAGCATCTCCCTAAACACAAAGTCAAGTACTTCAGAATGGATTTAAGGAAGAAGTTATGACTGCCTTGATCCCAAAGTACTGACTAAACACAAGAGATTTCCACGCAGTATGCATTCCCAGTGCAGACCCCATGCTACTAGGATTCCCATGTGATATGCAAAGGAATATTTTATACTTATAAGCAATACTGTTATACATTAGGATGCTTACTTTAAAGATCCTGTTCTGGTTGCTCATACACAGCTGTTCAGGGCTTGGAGGTGCTGGAGAAACCTCAGTGGACCCTCTCCTTATGCAGATGCAATGAGCTCAAATCCTTCAACTGTGGTGCTCCCAGAAGATGCAGAAGATCATGCCCAGGAAGCATCCCCAACCCAACAGGCACAATCACAGCACAGACCAATAAGAATAACAGTGAGCAAGAGCTAAGCCATGGCTCTGCTCCTGGTCTGCATTATCTGCCAGGCTAGAAGTTTTCCCTAGGGTGAAGACAGTTCTCAGCTGATCAGGCTTCTTAGAGCAGTCATCCAGTGACCAACTCAGTACGACATCCCCTGAAAAGCATCCTACTTGCTCCTCTTTCCACAGACCAAACTCACCAGCTCTGCCTGCCCTGCTTTTAACTTTCTGAGCCTTTTGACACAGCTGAGGCTAACTAAATCATGATCTGATTGCTAATCTCCTTGTCTCTACTTAAATGGTAATGTGATGCTGCTATTATTCATTTCAGCTGTCCTGCTACTGAGCCTTAAAGTCATCTCAGTTCACCATCAGCTGCTGTGCTTCCTGCCTTATCGTACAATGACTTTCACTCTCCTGGGGCTTGCTGTGCCCAGGACGTGATAGTTGCAGGGCGCTCACACATACTTTGTTTGATGTCCAGGGATATGATCACAGAAGGCCAGGGGATCGTGTCCAAATCAGCTACTCTGCAGAGTCACATTCCTCACCCTCAAACCACAGGCACTGCTGAAGGTATTTGCCGTGTGCTATGGGGAGAAGAGCAAGAGCTCTAGCAGGGATACTGGCAGAAATGTTTATCAGATTTATCACTAGCTCTTTAATGACCTTTTCTTTTAGTTCTGCTATTTAAGGGGAATACTGAACTCTCCCCATTAACTGGAAAACTAAAAACACACAAGCCGAATAACTCACCTTAAGGCAGAAAGGAGCTATGAGGTTCTGCACCAACGCCACATTTAGCAAAGCCCCACCGAGGGCACTAACTCTTGCATGTTCCCATCAGCAAAGCAGCAGCACAAACATGATCTGGTCATGTACAGCAGCATAAACCCCTGGGTGAGGAACCCTACACTCTATCAAGCACTGAAGGGTAGCTCAATTCGATCTGAACCCTGAGTTCGGCAGGACCAAGGAATAGGGCACAACACTAATCTCCAGCTGAGACTCCATTCTGGAAGGCAGTCTGCCACAGCCTCATTTCTTGCAATTCACACCTCTTATTATGGCAATACGATGACCTGAGGCTGCAGCAAACCAGACCCCACTTTGCCTTGGGCTGGGAAATCTAAAGGAACTCAACAAGATCCTACTTGCAGAAGTCACCTTAATCTGAACTCTCTGAGTTAATGGTAGGGATCTCAGAGGGGCTGCTTTTCAATGATCTCTTGGAAAGATGAAGGGCTTAGTGACGTTTCAGGGATCTGAGCCACTGGTTGCAAGGATTCTTGCAACTCATAGTGATGCTCTGGTTGGCAGGCAGGCCTCCACTTGAGGTTGCTGGTGCAGAATTGCTTTTAAATCCACTCCAGAAGTTACTGTGCTGGGTGCCCGCAGTACTCTGTGTTGGTTATGGCATAAATTCTGAAGCTCTTGGGGTTACTGTTCTCCACATAACGAGCTGTCAAACAACAGAGGACTCTGGGAGCTCAGACAGCAAGCAGCTGTTTTATATTCAGCAACCTGCAACAAGGTAGACAGAAGGTACCTACTCCTTGATTTCAACAGTAAACTTGCCTGTTTGTTTGCTCTCTTTTTCTGTAGCAGGACATGCTCTGACTCAGTGCCTTTGCGGGGTCTTAGCACAGCAAGGCTGTCAGAGATGCCAGCGGCAGGCTCCCAAAACAGTCCCTCTGGTTCCTGCTAAGGACATTGGTCTGGCAAAGGGAGAAACCATCTCCAGCCCTGATCTGAACCATGGCTGGGCATATTGCTGACTCTCTCCTGTGCCTATGTAACAGTTTTGCTGAGGATCTGACTGCAAACACAGGAACTGTAATACATCTCAGGAGCATATTTCACCTAAATGTTCTTTAAACGTTTGTTTATTGCAATTAAACATTTTAGCCTGGAATTTACACATTCCATTATTCTTATTTTCCCCCATTCAGGCTGCAGCTGTCGTAATGGGAGGTTGATTTATGACTCACCCAACCAGCACTCAAATCCTTAACACACCAAAACCAGCATTCAAGTCAGAGCGTGTACTGCTCCTAATTTTCTTAGATTAACTCCATGTTTAAAGTGCCACCACTGAATTCCCCTCCCCTGAAAAGGATGGGTTCCAGAATACTCGATAAGCCAAAAACTGCAAACACATGCAGCCAGAGCAGGGTACCGAAATCCCTTCTTTGGAAGTACAGCATTAATGAAAGCTTGCATTAACTCGGCACAAAAACACATCAGTGAATTCCATGCAGATTACTATGGTGACAGGCATCAGCACAGAACTTGGTGGGGAAAAAGACGAAAAGCTGAGGGAGAAAAATGTTGGGTTTTTTTCCCAGCCAGGAGCTGCTAAGTTCCTGATGAGTTAAGATGAAGTAAGTGGCTGTCTCCAATTAAATGCATGACTGTTGCCCTAAGTGCAATAGCTCAACTCACTACCATGATTCACTGAATCCACCCAGACCGGGAAGCTCAGGAATAACAACAGTGCTTGCAGCTGTGCCAGGAGCTGCTGCCCTTGAAGACCAGGGGTGCGTTTTCCCCAGTCAAATGCCTTGCCTAACTCTTCCAAGCTGTGACCACGGCAGAGCATGAGCTTTTAGCAGATACTGCACATGGGTCTGTGACTGCACCTGCAGTGAGTCATGCACAAGGCAGGTCAAAGCCTCCTGAGCCACACGCGAGGATCCTGGAGGACACTCCAACTGTGTCACTCAGGTGCAGAGGTAGGAAACCCCACTGCAAAGTGCTGAGCATTTTCAGCTCCCAGGGGAGTCACTGAGTGCAGAAAAGCACACAGGCGGAGGCAAGGAGGACGTTCCCCAGCCACACAAAATGTTTTCTATGGCTCCTGTGACTAAACTCAGCAAAATTGTTTGGAGCAGGACACACTCTGCCTCAAGGAAGCCTACAAGCAGGAGGCCTGGATGGACTGGGCAGTGCAGCCTGTAGCATCCCGAGTAACAGGCAGGGAGAGGGCAAATGAACTGCAGAGCTGGGGGAGGTGAGCAGCATCAGTGGGCATTTGCATTTGGATGCCTCCACAGGCTGCCTGCACAGAGGTCAGGTCACAGTGGGCAAACAGTGGCTGCCCAAGCATTAGGAGGGGCTCTGTAGCAAAGCCAGGCACCCAACCCCACCTTGCAAAGCTGCCACAAACCCCTTCAGTTTAGATACAGCCATTCAGCTTAACACACAGGCACATCACCCAGCCTGTGAGTAGGATGGAGAGATGTAAACAGACTGACTGACTGACTGATGCTAAGGATTATTCCAGAGATCTGTGACTCTGGGGGCACCAAACAAAGTTGATCCCAGCTCCTTTACTGATGATGCAGAATGAAGGCCATGCCCAGTTCAATGTGATTACAGGGGTAGTGTCACCCTCCAATTACAGGGAATTTCTTTTGAGAATAAAATTACTCTGGGACAATAGAGCTGCATGGCACACTCGTGTATTTACTCATCTCAAGGGTGAATCTCCACCCAGGGCTAATAACTACACAGAGAAAACTGGTGTTTCCAGGATGCATGACATGAAATAACAAGCTGTGCTGACAGGGATGGCCTCTGCGTTTGAAGGACAAGCTTCCAAAAATGACATTTCCCTAACTTAGAGGGATGATGGGCTCAAACCAGTGACAGCACCCATCAAAGCAATCGCCTCCTGTCACCATCAGTGAGTCACTAGAGCAGAATGGCACCTTGCAGACAAAAAGAGCATCCAGAGAAGTGATTTCCTTTCCTGTGCTGATGCCTGCAATGAGGAATAGTAATCAGCCCTCCAGCACTGAGCACAGCTGCCTGCCTGCACTCCTCTACCAAGGAGCAGACGTGCAAAGCTCTGCACTACACCTGCTTTGCTCTTACAAAGATGAGTCCCTCCAGGGAAGTCTTATTTCTCACTTGCACAGTAGGTGGAAAGGATGTGGTTGCATGGCACTGGCATTTATGCAGGCCCTCCCATGTCCAGGGAATCAGCTTTACACAGATGTTAATAAAAGTCTGAGGTAAGGGGCAGAGAAAGGAGTCATATAAAGCATTGAAAATGGGGGGTGCAACATGGGACCATTGCTACACGTCTCTCCCAGGCCACCCTTTTCCTAAGACCCTATGGATGTTAGGACTTAGAGAAGTCACCCTGAAGCTCATTCGCTCCCCAGGCTCCAGATCCCATGTGACAGCCACCTAAGGTCCAAGGCTCAAGGATAAAAGAGGTCCAAAGTCTTGGATGAGTTTTCCTAGAAGGCAAATGCCAAACTAATGTACGTGACACACGAGCTACCCACTCTGCACACAAGCTAAGGACAAGACAGCCACCTCCAGCACTGTGGGGCCAAAAGAGGTCCCCAAGACCATTGCAGGTGAAAACAATGGGATGGAAGAGGACTGATGGGCACCAGTTATTTTGGCACAGAATTGCTGACTATTTCTGGGTGAAATTGTCTAGCTGAATATTTTGCTAAAAAATTCAGCGTAAGAGCAGCTGAAGCTATATACAAAATCCATCTCATTAGCAGGGAAAAAAAAGGAGATCTGAAAAGAGTACAAGTTTTGATTTTTTTCTTTTGAGACAACGCTTTGTTTGGCAATTTAATGAAAAAAAAAAGATGTTAAAAGAGATGGAGATGAAAGCTAAAGTTTCATTTTAAGTAGAATGAAATATTGCATTGGATCTGAATCCCCTCCTCCCCAGAAACTTCTTCCATTTGACCAGAGAACTAAAAAAATCAATTCTTCATATAGCTACACTCCTGGGTTTGTCTTTGCCTCCCCCAGGACACGGTTTCTGTTGCTCTGTTCATCCAGTGTGTTTTACCAGCAGTCAAAATTTCAAAACATTTCCCTTTAAAGAGCAATCTTCTACACCTCTATTGACTTGAGCTCCAATGAGGAGAAAAACAAAGCCTGACAGGAACGGAAAGCATGAAGGAGAGACATAGGGCTGTTCCAGAATTTATGCAGGGTATTGTGGTTTAACCCCAGCCGGCAACTAGAGCCCCACACAGCCGCTCACTCACCTTCCTCACAGTGGGATGGGGGACAGAATCAGAAAGGTAAAAGTAAGAAAACTCGTGGTTGAGATAAAGACAGTTTAACAGGTAAAGCAAAAGCCATGCACGCACAAGCAAAGCAAACAAGGAATTCATTCACCACTTCCCATGGGCAGGCAGGTGTTCAGCCATCTCCAGGAAAGCAGGGCTCCATCACCCCTAATGGTTACTTGGGAAGACAAATGCTGTAACTCCAAACGTCCCCCCCTTCCTTCTTCTTCCCCCAGCTTTATATGCTGAGCGTGATGTTATATGGTCTGGCATATCCCTTGGGTCAGTTGGGGTCAGCTGTCCTGGCTGTGTCCCCTCCCAACTCCTTGTGCCCCCCAGCCTGCTCGCTGGTGGGGTGGGGTGAGAAGCAGAAAAGGCCTCGGCTCTGTGTGAGCACTGCTCAGCACTAACGAAAACATTCCTGTGTTATCAACACTGTTTTCAGCACAAATCCAAAACATAGCCTCATACTATCTACTATGAAGAAAATTAACTCTATCCCAGCCAAAGCCAGCATAAGGGTGACCTTTTTCAGGTAAGGGAATTAAAAAAACCCAGAAGTTTAATGGAAAGGAAGTTGTAGCTACAGCTCCTAAGCTGTTATTTTCCAGCACAGTCAATGCCTTGGCTACTGAAGGTTAAAGCATGCTTGTAAGTATGGATAGCAGAGCACACAAGATGTATTATTTATTTTGAGGAACACCCTGCAATTATTCCTGACATATTGTGTAATTAGCCAAAATTACAGCATATTTACCCAGAGTGAAACAGAGGATAGCATAAATATTACGTGTGAGCCCACAATCACAGAGCGCATTTCATTTGGGTGCAAAAGTGACACAGTGAACTAACCGAGTGTGTGTCCCTTCATGGGGACTTCTCCCTGGCCCCCATGGGCTGTGCCAGCTCCCAAGCAGGGACCCGCAAAGGGGAAACATTGGGAGTAAAATCCAGACCTTCGCCATGCCAGCAATGAGTGCTCAAGTGCTGCATGAAGATTTAGCAAACGTGTACCCCCACCCTGCAGAGCTTTTGGCCTGAGGGATGATCGAGCCCAAAGCTCACAGCAGCAAAGGAGGGGCCACAGCTGTGCTGTCCCCAAGGGAAGTGGAAAGGCAGGCTCAGAGGATGATGCCTGGAGATGCAGCTTGCTGAGCTTTGCTGCCTGGAGCTGGCAGGAGGGAAAAACAGAAAAATAGCTCTGCCCTCTCCCCATGCTTGCAGAACCTCTCACCCTAGAAACAGGGATGGAGAGGGAGAGGGTTTCCTACAGGGCCATGCATCACCCAGATGTGTCCTAAGGAGTTGTTTGATGGGTCAGAAATCCTGGGCAATCTTGTGGCAGCGCTTTGCCACTTGTACAGTTAGAAAGGCTGTGTTTTGTTTTGTTGACTCCAATATGCAACATAAAACTTCTTCACTGTTAATTAAGCAGATTTCTTCCTGGTTTCCTACAAAGATTTGGTTTGGATATTAGGAAATTCTTTCTACCTAGAATTTGCTCCATGGGAGGATGTAAAAAACAGGTTAAAAAACATCTGTCCAGGGAATGTACATCTGGCGTCAGTGCGGGGCTGTGGTTGCACTAGTCAACCTTGGGGGTCCCTTCAGCCTTGCTGCTAGGTGACCACGACTTGGTGACATTATCACACTTCTGCACCCCGAGTTTTTGAACAGCTCCATGACAGAATCCCCAGCTCCCCTCACCTTGAAGTGCCCCATGCAAGGCACCAGATCACTAGTAGTCCTCACACAAGCAGAGCAGGCGCCATCCCTGCTGTTCACGCCTGCCATGGCGCTGTGATTTGTGCTATTCTCAGACGCTTCCCCCATTAATTCAACAGGCCTGAAATACTGCAGAAACACTAAGTCCCTCACACAAACAAAACACACTATGGAAACAATACATCAATCTTCCACCCTGCTCCGCATGCCTAGAAAAGTAAATTCATTAAAATAGAAAATGGATGGAACATGCTATCAACAAGCACTGAGCAGAAATTAATCACTTAAGATGCTATTGGTCTTGAGGAGGGTACCTGGTACTACCAACACCAGCTCACAGAATAGCCCTGGGTAATCACTGGATGGCAGCTCAGGGTAAAATTTGGGTCCCAGTGTCACTCTGCAAGTGTTCAATAACACCAAGTAATACTGTCCCCTTTTGCTACAGTATGCCTCATGCATTCCTGCAACATTTTCCAAAGGGATGCAAGGTGTGAGACTTCTTTATTTAACAGGTAATGAGCCTGTGATGTGGAAAAATTAAAGCTTGAATCAGTCAGGTTGTATTATAAGAATTTCTTTGCTCACTGCACTAATGCAGCTTAAGCATTCCTGTAGCAAGCCAAAATTATTTGCAAGCCAAAATTATGATGTTACTAAATTTCGACAAATCTTACACAACACCCAAATGCATGAAGAAAATGTGCTGCTGGTACCACTCTGGTTTGAAACAACATCACACTTAAAAGAGCAAGATCATGCTAAAAATGGCCAAACCCTGCCATGTGACTCAAAGTTCTTTCTTCTTTCCTTTTGCTTTGTGAAAATACACCTTTTTTTACCTGCAAAATGATTTTAATTTTCCATCTGAGCCAGAGGTTTCCTTCAACCTAATGAAAACACTTGTGGTGTGAGAAAGCCATCACCTGCTTCATTCCATCTAAAGCTCTGTTTTAAATAAGGATGGTGTTTCATGGTTCATATCTCACTACAAACACCTCATTCCTGATGTCAGGCGGCTCTGAGGACTCCAGCGAGACAGGCAGGTTCACCAGCCACCCCGTTGCCGTCTTGGGAGAGAGCTGTAAACAGCGAGCTCCCTCCCCGGGGGTGCGTGTGCTCAGGATGACACAGTGCAGATGGAGTGAAAACAGAAAATCTGCCTCTCCAACAGGTCTCTGAACACAGCTCCTGCTCCTCCAGCTGCCCAGGAGCCACTCACCACCCGAGGACATGAGGCAAAGGAGCTCTCAAACTTCACCTGGTGGTTTCTAGTCATTCAGGAGCCACCACCAGGCTCTAGCTCTAAAACCTAAAATTTATTTAATGGAAAGTAAAGCTGTGTTTTTGAAGAAAAAGAAAGAAAAATAGTAGAAGAAATATTTAAGGAAGCAGAGAAGGTAGGAGTGGCACAGAAGGAAATGAAATAAAAGCCAAAACAAATGTTTATAAATTGTTAAATAACAATGCTGTGTGTCAGCCAGCAGGCAGACCCTGTACTGAAGAGCATAAAACCAAACTATAAAAAGCCAGCAGAGAACTGGTGGTTATAACACACGCTCTGCCAGCCCTTTTAGCCACTGTCACAGAAAATCCCCACAAGAGCATGATGTCGGTCACCAGAGGATGCCCACATGAATGGCTGCAGAACGATAACTGAGGCAGAGGGTGCAGCCAGCAATTCAGACCTGGATCCAGTTACAGGACCTGTGCCAGGGAAAGGACTGGCTCGAGAGTGGGTGGACAGTCCAAGCCCCCCCACCTGCCAATGTGTGATCCCTGCATCTCCTGCAGCCCAGTGGCTCCCAAGTCCCCAGGGAGCATCCTTCAGCAACTGCCATGTGCTTCCCAACCCCGAGCCGGTCCCTGGAAGCCAAAACCACTTTGTCTTTTTGCTAATTCTACTGCTTTTCAATTTTCTGGAAGATGTGGACAGGCTTTTGCAGCCTGGCTTCACTTGCAGCAGTCCCATACTGCTTGACCTTTTGCAAACAGTTCTGCTTTGGGGAACGAAGGAAATGCATGCATTTGGAAGTTCGGGCAATATGGGTGGCAACTGCTAAGCAAAGAAACTATCTGAGCAGCCAGCAAGGAGAGGGGACTGAAAACTATGCTGTTCTAGATAAATATCAATTAAGTGAGCATGTTCTATTAACCCCAGGACCTGGCTCTTTTCTTCCTTCATTTCAACCCAAAATGCCTAAATATTTCAAGAAAGGAACGTTTCGTGGGGTTTTTTTATCTTTATCATGACCGCAATCAGCTTTCAGCTGGGAAAGAGGAACAAGTAACAGAATTATATTGCCTCTCTGTGGATATTTTGCCAGTTCACAGCATGTAGCCGTCCACTGGATGTAATACATCCCCTTAACAGAGCACAGTGCTGGAGGGAGAGTGAGACAGGAGTGCCACGGGGAGAGAGCTCTGCACAGTGTGCTCCATGGATACTGCTGCAGGATGGGGGAGCTCTGTGCTCTACATCACCATAGTGGCTGTATCTAGCCCTGGATCTTCATCCTCAAAACCAGCCCCCTCCATTGGAGGCAACTAGCCATTTCACATTTCCCCTTTTCTGAAGGCTATCAATGGAGTCAAGCGCTCCGAACATGAACTATCACACTGAAAAGGCCCCAGAAAGAAAGACAGGGAGCACAGGCAGGCGGCAGTGTAGCTGCTCCCCTCCTTTCACCATGGCCGCCCACCTTCTGGCCAGAGAAGCATCACAGGTCCTCAGCTGAGCATTCCCATTTGGGAAGATGATGGTGCCAAGGACCATCCAAAATAAGAGTTCATCCTTGTGCTCAGTAATGCTGAAGAAGGGGGCACTGACCCAAGGCAGACTTTGAAAGAGGTGTCCCTTGGACAAAAATCCCCCCTTCCTCCCACATATAACTTCAGGTACAACAGATGCACGTGCTGCCAAGAAGAGAGAGGAGCTTCTATTGCTACTTCCCCCTGCCCTGACCCAAGCCAAGGTCTGCACAAGAGCTCAATACTTCTCCAAAATTAGAGCTCTGCCAGGAGCAGCGCAACCCCATACGGCATGTCCTTAGCAGGACCCCAGCCACAGCAGCGCAGTCATCTCCCCGTGATATTGGGGGAAAGGGACAAACCCAAAGCCACAGAGCAGATGCAGGGACAGAGCTACGAAGCCCCATTTGGTGATGATGCTGTTTCCAGCATTAACCCTCATCTCGCAGCCCAGTGCACTCCATGGGGAAAGGGCAGAGAGAAGAAATGCCTGTGGCTGCTGCATGGAGCCAGCCTTCCCCATCACGCCAGGAACCACCTGAGCACATGAAGGGCTCGGGGCTCAGGCCATGACCCTGCCTCTGAGCCTGTGGCTTTGTCCCCTCTGCCACCTTCAGCCAGGACATCCTGGAATAAGCACAGGACAGCAGAGGTGTCTGACAGGTGTCAGGGCACATCCAGCTGATTTTTCTCAGCAGCCACATAAGCTCCATCAGTTTCAGAGAGCCCCAATTCAGTGCTTGGAAAAAGCACAGTTATTTGTCTATGCTGCAGCATGGGGGCTGGAAAAGCTGGAGTGGTCTGCCTGAACAGTGAATACCACAGTCGTGTGGCACAGCTCTCTAGAAAGATGCCTTCTGGTTTACCATTTTGAAAATGTGTCGTAGCTGCTATTCTCAGAGACAGTACTGTCAGGAAGCTGTAGCCCTACAACCCTGCCACCATGCTGCAAAAATTCAGTCTCCACATTGACTCCCCTCAAAGCACAATCCCTGCTTTAAAATTATTTATTCCAGGAGCCCCTGCCAGTGGTGTTCGCTGGGTGAGGGGCACAAAGTGTGTCCGTGGCTCTATTACAGCTTTTAATAGAGATGCAAAGTAAAACCAGCCTCTGGAAAGGCCAAGTTATTTCAGGATTCTGCTACATGTCAGAACAGCGCAAAGGTAAAATAACAGATGTAGTAGTTTGCTTTATGCTTAGAAAGGATAATGTATTAATACAAAGAATACTGTGTTAGCTACGGAATAGAGACGAACCATGTATTAAACAGGACAACAGAGCATAAAGGTACAATTTCCTGACAGACTGCAGTGTGTGCAGCCCAGGTCCAGGGTAGATGATTTTGGTACAAGTCACTTCACAACAGACTTCCAAGATTAAGGCACAACAATAATGCAGCCATAGCAATGATGCTATGACAGCACATGGAGCATATGAAAATGTATGTGTATTTAAAGGTTAGCTCTTTGGAGCTGCTTTCCCTGACCGGCTCTGTTCTGTACTCTTGGTCACCTTCTGCCAAGCCATGGAGCTTGCAAATAGGAAAGGGATGTCAATCTCTTACACGTTTTGCTTGTTAAAATTCTTGCTTTGATTTTAATAATAATAAATCACAGCTTGGCTTCAACTGTGCGGGAGTAGAAAACTCCCAGAAATAATGTGCACATGACTGTTCAGAGGGATGGATCAAATGGAACAAATGCCAGAGGGATGGAATAAATGCCTACCTGACCACTGTGCTATCTGGCAGTTCACAGTGTGCCCATTTGGGGAGGGGAAAGAAGATAAGCCTGAGTGAGTTTGCACTTGCTCCTCAATATAGTGAGACTCATGATCATGTTTGTCTCTCACAGGAGTGAGATTCTTACAATCTCTTCAGCTCCCGTGGCAGCTCTGCTCTCCACACTGCCCGAGTCAAGCTATTGAATTTTTTTTGTAATAGAAATCTTATCTGTTAAAATATGCAGTATCTGGTCTACTGAAATCATTCTAAATTCATGCTGAATTCATCAAAGCAAGGAAGGAAGGAAGAAAATTTTGTCTTCATTTTGGTATTTTTGGAACTTGAGCTTTTGGCTTTTTATTTCAAAGCAACATTTCATTTAGAAGTATACCTGAAAGTTAAAGAAAAATACACATAGAAAAATCTTCCAAATGAAATTGCACCTTTTTTTTTCTTTTTTTCCAATGATAAACTGATTTATACGGATCTTTTATTTTATGGGGAGGGAAAATAATCACTCATGAACCTCTTTTCGCCCTGACTTTTCCATTTGGCTGGTGATGGACGAATCATTTGTATTGCTCTAATGGTGAACCTCCTCTGCTGGCTAACAATTTTCACTGCTCCCACAACCACAGCTACCCCTGAGGCCATGGGGAGAGAAGATATCCATCCCTCTAGGAGCTTGGATTACTTCCATGGATTTTCTTGGCATCAGCCAAGAACCAGTCCAGAACTAGTACAAAGTGGCTTACTGAATCACATGCTTACCCGCAAGCTGTGTTAAGAAGCAGGCTTGCAGCTGAGTTTTCCATGCTCTGGAGTAAGCCAGGAGCCTGCAGTTCTTCCCCAGATTTCAGAGATAGAGAGCTCAGGGTTGCAATCTGACCCCCCCCAGTAATCGAGCACAGACACACACTGTGACAGTCACCACATCTGCAAGTCACGAACATGTGCGATACCACCCCCGGGGATCAATTTGATAAAATGAAACCCATCTGCCGAGCTGTCAAGAGCAGGAGGGAGCCTTTTCCCCCCCTCCTGATTATTTTGGCATTCATTAGCACTGGCGGGTGCAGAAAGAGCTTACAGCACCTACAGCAGACCTCTCTGACAAAAGACTGACCCACAGAAGGAGGATACATGCCCTTGAGGCTGTGCCCCTTCCCCTTGACGTTATCTAGGCTCATGTTTGGCTGGCCACTAGAGTACATGCCCTCATCTCAGCTAGCACTTCTAACAGCTCTTGCTGGCAAGGCGATGCCAGGATTTCCAGGCAGTTCCATTTCCTCCAGCCACTCCTTAGAGATGGGGCACAGCACCTCCTGCAGAGTAGCAGGCAGAAGAGTGTGATAGACCCCCCTTGGCTGGGTGCACACCCAGATACGCATACACATGCTATGGAAAAGTGCTGCGGTCCAGCCTGAATCCTACTGCAGACAGCAGCTATGTGCTGAGATAATGAAGCCGGCATTAGGACACTACAGCAACAGAAGGGCCATTAGGACAGCAACAGAGGGGCCAAAATTCCACAGGTTAGGCAGAAATTACAGCTGTTCTGAGATGAACTACTCCGTAAAAGCAAGCAAGGGCTATGACAAATTTAACGGGGAGCTAAAAAGATGGTTTTTACCATGAGCTTCAATCATCATTTTCACCCTGCATGAAATCAGAAAAGACTTCAGGATTTAACTCAGGGAATTTAACAGCTTGCAGAGATGACAGACTTCTCAAATGTTTTAAATGAATCTCCGAATGAACAAAGTCCTTCTATGTCCTTCAACTGAAGTTGCTCTTATATTTTACTTATACTGCTGCAAAATTATCTATATATGTGTATTTAAAATTCCAAATCTCCATTTATTATTCAAAATGAGAAATACCGCAAAGGGAAAACAGGCTTTAAGTTACTGCTTTTTTTTCTATGTATGAACCATTTCCTTCACTTTGGAAGAAGCCTTTAGATCTCCTTAAGGAAAAGCATCCTTTCCCTGGAGAAGCACAAAATATATCAGACAGGAAAAAAAAAAACAAAAACAATGCAGAATTTTTTTTCTTTTTCCTGGGGTAAAAAACCTGTTTGAGGCTGAGCTCTGCATTCTGAGCTGGAAACTCATCTACAGAAGCAATGCCTGAAGGGACAGAAATGATGCTACACAGCACCTGGCACAGCCTGACCTAAAGCTGCCTGACTTCAAATATGATTTCCCTAAGTAACGACACCCTTCCATTGGCTTGACTCAGATAAAATTTCCACCAACCCCCACAGATACTGTGCCTGATGCTCCAGCCTGTTTCCCTTTGTGCAAGGCCCCCAAACTCCTCAGCTTTGCCGTGCAGTGGCCATGGCTTGATGGAAGGCCACCTCCACCCCAGCTCCCCAGGGTGAGCTCTGCCTGAGAATGTGGTTGGTGAAGCAATGGCCACAGCTTTCACAAACAAGCTGGACCCACCAGCCCAGGGTTTCCAGCCTGTTACAAAACAGCTGAAGAAGGGACCTGCCTGGATGCTTTAGTTCAGCCACAAAGGGGATGAAGCTACTTCATTCAACCATTTGTTGGCAGAGAAGTCATGTAAAGAAAGCTGCTTTGTCTAGTCTTCACATTCAACTCTCGGATCTATCGTTCTCCAATGAAGGATCCATTGCTTGAACCTGCATCAAAAAGCCATGCCATACAGCAATTTCTTTTGAATCCTCTACCAAGTTACTGTGGTCAGAGTAAAATATATAATTTAGGTGCTGTCCAACATAACATATTTTGCTTGGCACCTGCACAATTGCGGCCAATGCCCTGTATTAATTCATGATAATGGGATGACCTGTATTAATTCATGATAATAGGATTAAGCCCATGTGTCCAGATTTTCAGCTTAGTCCACAGCACTCAGCGTCCTTATTTGGCCTATCTTAAACTGATAAGTCATCTTAGAGCCAAACACATGCAAGAGATATAAAAGAACACAGAGCATGCATGTGAGAGAGCTGCCTTTGCCCATTGAAAAGGCAGATGAAACAAGTGCTTATTTTACAACATGATGCTTATTGCAACCAACAAATGAGGTATTTCTGCAGTCCATTTTCCCTAGGAGCTGATAGCTTTGATTATACAAAACGTCCCTGTGCGGACTTGGTTGCCCATAGCTTGCCAAAACCTGCAACTACTCATGCCCACTACCAAGCGAGCCTGAACTGCTACCGGGTGCGAATTCTCCCTTCCCGTAAGAGGGCAGGAGTGTTTCACTCTCACTCCGCACAGGCTGCAAAGTGGAGCACAAGGTGCCAACCAGTGCAAAGTAACTCCACTCGTGCATATCTTTACTGAGTATTTTAGTTACAGCACTGTTTGAGTCACATATTAAAAACACTTAATTGAGGCAAGCTCACACGGTTACTTTTACAAAAGCAAAGGGAACATGAACCACCATCAGAGTTATATTTCTGTAAGGTGCAAGTTACTACAGCTCCACCACTGCCACATTGTAAGCTCACTGGCAGTGGGGGGCCAAAAGCACAGAGTGCTGGAACGAGCATCAGGAATTAGGTCTGTGTGTCAGGTAACTGCTCTGTGCCTTAGTCTCGCCTTCTGTAAAATGGGAAGAATCCTCTCCATTTGCTAGAGCTTGTTGGGTACTACAGATGAAAATCACTCTGTAAACGTGAAGTATTTTGACAGTTACTCCCCATAGCCATAAAATGAGGTCATGTTTAAAAAGGTAGACAGTTCCCCTAGCACTGTACCATTTCCAAATGGGATTGTACCCCTTTTGAACATGGCTGTTTCTCACGTTCCTTTCACTGACTTGCAAACTACTGAGCCAGCATATCATTAAGTACACATAATCACTGGGGTTGTGGGTCACTGCACAATGTATGCACATTTCTTTAAACCAGTTTCAATTAATTTGCATGTCATTTTCTATGCAGAAGAGCAACTCTGCAATGAATAAGTTATCTGGGCACAATACACTCCCTGAATAAACAATCCGAGTAGCAGCAAACGCAGTGGCATGCTGCCTTCTGAGCAGCACACCTGACTCCACGAATAGGATGTACCAGTGAAAGAAATCTCTATTTAGAAGATGAATATAGGGAACCAAAGCGGACACAGTCCCTAGCCTAGGAAAGGACACTTCAATTTTTTTCAGAGCAACTTAACTCCTCTACTTCTTTAATGTTATAAAATTAATACAGTAGTGTTTATGAGTGACTGACTAACAGCTCTAAAGACTAAACAGCTTGGTTTTTACAGCACTGAGTAGCATTGATCCTTCTTCTAAGACAGTAAAGAGTCTTCCTTAAATCACTCTCATCTGTAAGTTATTGAACACCTTCCTCAGCCTGAAAGTCCATGCAAGTTGAGGGAATTCTTAGAATTCATCAATTCTTCACAGGCATTCAGTGAGTCCAGAAGAAGCAGAATTGGACCTGTGCAGCTGGGAGTGCTGTGGCAGGACCAACAAAAAGCCTCACCAACCACACCCTGCTGTAAAAGTCACTCACACTTTAATGAGACAAAGCATCCTTAAATCTAGGTAACAGGTCTAGACTTCCCAGCCCTTTTAGTCCTTGAGGGACCTCATTCAACAGCAGATGGAGATGGGGAGGAAAGAGGAATGGGAAAAGACTTCATCAGTGAGACTCCCAGGTCTCATTCTTGATCCTACAAAGAGTGATTCCTGAGACAAAATGACCACATTTTTGGGGCAAGAACCATCTTTTGGTCTTGGCTCACAGGTTAACTAATATACAGGATGGTCCAGCAAGATAACACTCATTATAACTTGATAAGAAGAAAATTAAAAAAAAAAAAAAAGGCAACATTTTTCCCTTTGAATATTTCAAGTCCTGCTGTATTTCAGGTATTTTGCATCCTCTTTTGGTAACTGCTTTAAAACAGACTGTTAAAGAGTCTGGTTTTCACATCCTAACCTGTGCATTACAAGTCTTGAAGCATTTTGCTAGTTAAATATAGTCCCTGCCCCACAGCCTGTGAATCAGGGGTGCTGACAGCAATCCAGAGTAATTATTCTTTCCCCTTTGTTGACAACAGTAAGTGGCCTTCTATGGTGAGAGGCTTTCCCCCTATTTCTTTTTGTTCCTCACTTGAGTACAGGTCACATACCTCAATCTACAGAACAAAAGAGCAGCCCTCAGCTAGCTCTGACACCTTGCTGGAGAGTCACGACTGACAGACTTCAGATGCGGAGAAGGGGCTTAATGAAGAGACTAATCAACAAACAAAATACTCATGTATATGGAAAACATGGGAGGATTACACAGGTTGATGGTATACCCCGAAGAGCCGAGTGAACAAGTATCATTCTTTTTTGAGCATGATACTAAGGGACACCTGAGGAAAGTACATGTTCACAGCAGCTTCTCAAACCAATCTCTGCTTTCTTACCTTAGTGGTGATTTATAGCAGTGAAAAAGTAAAGGAAGAAGTAAATAATAATTCCACTAAGAAATCACAGAGGGCCTACTCTTTCCAGGTACAGAGTTTTCACGCCTACCAAGGACAGCTGAGAGCACAAAGCAACGCTCAGAACTGAAACTGTGGGTGGTGGGACTTCACTGTGGAAACATGAGCAACACGTACATTAGGGCTGAAGTTTTCCACAAGGAACCAAGACTGAGCACACTCACGCACAAAAAGATAAAGGAAAGAAAGGGGGAAAAAGCGCTACCCTAAAAAGCATTTTCAAGTCCTTGCAAGCTCAGTATTAGGTGTAACAGTCGTGCAGCTGCCATCTAGAAAGCCTTCTAAGCTAATGAAATTCCCTATGCAACTCTGCTCATGAAGTAGCACTTGATGGATCTAGTTATCAAATGGCCACAATTCTAATTGATCCTCAGTTTATCGATTTCCTTGTCACTATGCAGAAAATAAGAGGAGACTGCTTAAAAAGCGTATCTACAGGGAGGTGGAAAAATACAATCCTGGGTTGAACTAGCACAGATTAAGCCGCTGGCTCTCTCCTGCCAGACAACCTGCTTTGCTCACGCTTTGGCCAGCGGTGGAGGGATGCTGGTGGCAGGTCGGTGCCCACCCATCCCACCAGCCCGGGGAGAAGACCTGCCAGGACCCAGGCGAAAGTTGAGAGCGGAGCAAGTCCGTCTCCAGACGGTACCCGGCGGCGCCGGGAGAGCCCCGGGGCCGGCTGCCCCCACCGGGGGCAGCCATCCCGGTGGGTCCGGGGCCGCCCCACCCC
>VYZV01044582.1:17517-31816 GCA_013401275.1 Pandion haliaetus | reverse complement strand
AAAAAAAAAAAAAAAAAAAAAAATCACTCAAGTTCAAAACCAAATAGGATGCATAGGTTGCGTAATGGATGCGTACCACCTTAGGCTCATCAAGTCCCTAACCCAGAAAGCACTTAAGTAAAAGCACTTAAGTCTCAGGAAAACATCACATATGCTTATCTTGCTGTGCTACTATACTGTAAACACCTGCTATTGGTCACTGTCAAGGGCAGGGCAGGACACTGGAGGTGAGTATGTGGCTGGCCTGTTATGATCTCTCTCACTCTGTTTTGGAATCACAGCCTCAGCTTCCGTTGTCCCTTGCTATCTATCGATTCATGACTTTATCAGAACACTATTACAGCAAAAAAAGAGAATACAATTCACAATTAGAGAAGTGCTAAATTAGATATCATGTGTGTCATTATTACTGTCTGCTGCCTGCCCAAATAACAGAGCTGTGTTCATTTTTGCTGTGGTACAATTTAAAATATATCTTCCTTTTGTAATTCCTTCTAATTCAATTTCCTATGTCCCAGCTTCCCCACCCAGTCTCACCTGGGTCGCAATGCTTCCACAGATCATTTTTCTTCTCAAATGAATTATGTCAATTACATGATAAACATAGTAATAAGAAGTGTCACATTTTTTACACAGTGGGAAACCCCAAAACAAGAACAGGAAAATGCCAGAGTACTGTCCAGCACAATACATCCACATAAAGATCATGCAGCATCTAGCTGCTAATTTCACTCAAACATCATTTTTTCTTAGCATATACATAAAAATACTTTGCAGCACAACAAACTGCCTTCTCATATACTTTCTAAATTTTTCAACCTATTTCTACACATTGCAGTAAAGCCTACAAAAATATTTTGACATTGCATAATGTTCTATTTCAAACATAAAATATCAGTTAAGCCCATAATAAGTAATTTGTTTATTTTCATAAAGGAACAAAGCCCTTTTCCTGCCCTTTGCCTCCCCACCTTCCAAGATGTATCAATGAAAGTTGGAAGTATTTATTTAAATGAGGGCTGATAAACAAAATCAGTTCAAGAGTTTTCCAGGTTTACATTGTGCTCTTCTTCTCCAAATCTGAATTATGCTTCTCTAATCATAAAGTCAGGCTTTTTCATATTATTATTTATTTCTCATATTGTCTCTTCCACAAGAGAAATTATTGCTGCTAGAACAGATCCAATATGCTAAAACACATTTTTGGTTTTCTTTAACCCAAGATGTTGGCGAGGCCAAGATTTAATGAACTCTATGCGTTAACCTTGGGGGAAAAAAACCCACAACATTTCATATTATCAGCTGTAAGCATGGCTTTTTTTTTTTTATTTTCACTGGGTCTTTTTTAGTTGCATAATGTGACAAAAGAAATAAAAATTTCTTAAACCCCTTCGACTGTTAACAACCATAATTTTGCAAACTTTCAACATATCTCTGTTTACTCATGACTTCAAAAGACAAATCTTCTTGTCCTTTGTGACTTTTTTTTTTCCAGTTCTCAACTCATTATTATTATTACTATCTGTCTCACTAAAATTCTGGTATCTTGCAATATTTTTAGATGACACCAGCAGAACAAGCGTTTCAGGTTCAAGTATGCCATTTAATTTTTATAAATGCTTTGTACTACACTCAGCTTGCAGTTATTCAGGTTATGCATTGATCATGCCCTCAGTATATCTTCAACCAAATTAATTTCAGAAGAAATGGCAAGGATAACATATAGGAGAAGCACAGCAGCAGTTGTGTTGCTCTATACCCAAATTACTTAGCTCCATACAGTACCATTTTTTAAATCACACTGAGCAGACACTGAATTGTGTCCTGTGCTACAAATGTCAAAGTTCTGAATTTTTCTGATGGTGTAATTTATGGTTTATAACACATAACCATATTTTAAACTCACACCTCTATCACACCAGCTACAAATTTGGTGTTCATGTTTACATTGGGTAAACACATATAACAAACTCTTAAATTTCACAGTCCTTATAAAGAATTTTGTATTCAACTACTACTAGCTGTTGCTATTGTATTCAACTACTACTAGTTGTTGCTATTACTAGTTAACATGGAATATAAGTCAATCCCTGAGCCCAAGATTGACTGACATTGATTAATCTTTAAGAAATTAATGTAATTGCTTCAGACTGATAAATTAATATTATGTGAGGACATATCTTTCCTTAAATTTTTTTTATTATTAATCCACCTATTAAAAGTGTCTAGTATCAAACAGTATAAACTAGTTTTAACAGCTGAGTGAGATGAACTTTGATTTATTCCCTGTAATACCCAGATGATAATAAAGGCTCCATGTAACATAACTTAAGAGTCACTGTAGCAGGCAAGACCAAAGATGGCTCTAAAACCAATACCTTTTCCCTAACAGAGGCTAAAACAAGGAGGTGAAGGAAGGGTATTAGAATATGGCACAGGTGTATCTTTCCCCAGTTTGAGCCATCTGTGGATTGGGACTTCCTAAAGTAGAAGCTTTTGTTTGTATTAATTTTATATACGTATTTAATAGGACTTTCTATACTTTTTTTTCTACAGAGCCACCCAAATGTTTTTGAACCACCCAAATATTTTTGAACCACATCAACTTTTAACATCCACACCACCCCAGAACTCCATGCTTCACTTGTGCATCATATAGAAAGCATTTTCCAGTTGTTCAGATCCTGCATCACCAATGCCTTCTGGGAACTGTATTAAAATGAGCGAACAATAAATTTCTATTCTTCTACTCCACAGTATTTATTGTTTTAGAATCCTGCAAGCTACCTTTTCTTAACAATTTATTTTCCAAGAAGGGTGACAGATGTTAAGTCTTTGTATTTACATATGGCAGACAGGGACAAGTCTCTAAGCCACAGCAATATGACTGCACAAGAAAAAAACCACCATGGATACAAGTTACCCTACAGAGGAAAAGATAGCTAAGCGTCAAGATTTAGCTTTACCTTTTTGTGAGGCAACTGTGTTGCACAATCACGCCTACAGGCAGCAAAGAATTAATGCTTTCCGAACCACCACATACCTTCCAGCCTGAGCCTCTCTCAGAACTACAAACCTTTTTCCAGCAAAAAGGAGCAGTTATTGCCAACAGAAAATTGTGTTTAATAATTTAAAAGACCAAAAAATAGTTAATGAAGGAAACCCCCCCTCACATTTTTACAACAAAATTAAAGGCCAATATTATTAAATTTTTGTGGAACTGCTCGATTAAACCTGGCAGCTTCATAGATTGCACAGTTAGATTCTGATGATATTTGACAAGAGAGCAGAACCACAAGGAAATTAAAATGAAAACATTTTCATTTTATTCTACAAATACCTAGAAGAATGTTTTCACCTTCACAGTATACCTTCCAAGTATTTAAATGGTTAATTATGGGTGAGGGTTTCAATTATTTGCCAGAAATTAATTTGAGACATGCAAATTTATTTGCAAGTTCAGGCCACATTCAGCAAGTATGTTTACAAAGAAAACAGGGAACAAAAAACACGTCTAGTACTTCTACAACATTCTGCTGTTTAAGCAAGATGGACAACATGAAGAATCTAGGTAGGAAAGAAAGGACATATCCAATTACATCCTGAAAAACCAACTACCCAAATAAAACACAAGGTTTTCGCAGAAAGGGGCATTTCTTGCAGAGTATACTGGTACACATGACACAGAACAAGGCTCTAATCCGATTGGAATTGCCAGGCACTAATGTAATACACACACACACACACAAAAAAAAAAGATTATCAAAAGCTGATTAAAAGCCATCCAAACATTACAATTGAAGAGTAGGGATTAAACAAAAGACACGGTTTAAAGAGGGCTAAAGAATTTTTTGACCTTATTAATCGTCTTCACAAACTTTCATGCAAAGCCTTGAGGAAGAAAAATATACCTCAGAATTGAGAGCAATCTGTTACCCTTAAGGTTCTGCATATGACCAAAATTACACTACAATTAAGTGAAGGTGTTTCAGGCTGGTCGGGGAGCAGTGGCAGTTGCTAGGCAGCATCTGCTCCTGTCAGGGATGCTTCTTTCTCTGTGCAATACAGAACCTCAGCTAGGAATACTGCCACCAATGGATTATTACAAGGCAGCTTACTGCCATCACATGGCATCTGCAAAGTGCTCAAAGTGCTGCCTAGCAACACCGCCTCTTTCTACTGAGTCATACCATCACTGTGAAAATATTCATGTAAAAAAAGAAACAGATGCCTGAGAAGAAAGGTGATCATTCACTAGCAAAGTGAATTATTGCTAGCATCCTTCCCCTATCCTCCAAGATAAAAATAGAGATTAGGCTCAAAAATCAGGAGCTGTTTAAAATAGTTTTGCACATCCTGGTGGCACTGAGGTAGAATTGAAGAAACAGACCAAAAGCCCACAGCATTGTCCACTACCTTAGCTGTATTAAGGAACTGATTTTGAGCTTCTGGGTTTGCAGGCATCTATCGAGTTACTCATCCCCTTCCCATAAATCTATTCCCTCAGCTATCAGTTCATTCAACTTCCACTCCAGCAGTAGAGAAGTCCCTCACCCATACACCATTCCCTCTATGTGGGAACTAAATGCAGCATTTTCTTTTTCTCCCTTTTAAGCAGAGACGAAGGCTGTTTCAGTTTCGGAAACCCTTTTCCCTCTTTCCAATACTAACTTGCAAAGAGGAGAAACACACTGACCATACCACACTCTGCACAGTGGAGTGTAGAGCCTTTCTGCCCTGCTGAGTTCCACAGACCACAAATGTGAGCCAGAAATGGCTAAGCTTTACTGCTGAACACTAGGAAATGCAATAAGGAACTAGTCAAGTTTTGAATGTCCTGGAGGATGGAGATTGTACCACCTCTCCAGGCAACGTGCTCCAGTGCTTTACCGTATGCATTGTGGAAATCAATGTCCCTTACTGTAATTTGCCACCACTGCTCCTCCTTTCACAGTGCAACTCTGAGAAGTGTCTGGCTCTGCCTTCTCCGTAACTCCCTAGAAGTAGCTAACCACAAACTAGACCCCTTCTTCTCTTCCTCTTCTACAGGTTGTACCACTCTAGATCTCTCACCATGTGTTCCAGCCTCCCAACCATCTCCTAATCTCAGCCCTTGTACTGTGAGGTACTGTGCTCTAGATGCAGCCCCAGGAATGATTCCCCAAAGGAGGGAATGATCACTTCCATCAACATCCCGGTTATACAGGGACACAGCCTGGCATGCTGCTAGCTACAGGAGAGCACCACTGATTCACGTTCACACATGCAAAAACATAGGTATCATCCCACAGCGTTTTACATCCTATCCCACTGACTAACTACATCGTAAGACTTTTAGTCCTCCTGCCTAACTGCTAAATAAGTTCAAACATGCTAAAGTTACCGTGGCATTTACGGTCAGTTTGGGCATTCCTACGAGGAGGAGGAAGGGAAGAGTAGGGCAGATTTGTAAAAGTGTATTTATCAGTATACCAGCTCCTGCATCTTAGTCGAAAACTCTGTATTTTAGCCTATACTGTCTGCCACACAAGTGGACATCTGAAGACAGCTTACAAGACTGCTAAGAAACCTTTCAAGCCACACACAAGAACTTTGACCTTTTTGGTAAACTATTTGCTACNTTATATCTTGCGGAAAAAAAAAAAAAAAAAAAAAAAGAAATATTTGCCTGACATAATTGAAGAGGCTTTTTTTCATGAGACCTAAAGAATTTTTACCTCATCTAATCTTGACTTAAGCAAACGTACATTGTTTAATGCTATCAACATCATCTGGAACTCTGGGAAAATCCTCTTTTTCTGTTACCGCATCTTCTACCCAGGTTGAAACTTTTTTTTTTTTTTTTCATTCTGAAAAGAAGAATAGCCTTGTGCCAGCAACCTGAAATGTAGTCACTCCAGAGTTGAAAAAAACCAGTAAGATCAGAAGTTGCAGTTTAGAGCCTTGCTGTGATGAAGGAAGTTAAGAGAGAAAAACCTATTTTCAACCTCCACTTCCCCAGAGACAAGAGAAGCTGCTTCTTCAAGACCAATGCTTCAAAAGCAACCTCCCTTGGGGCAAAAACCCTTGGACCACAGAGGTAACCAAATACTTATCAGGAAAACAAAACCAACACCAGATCACCAACACAGCAGAGCAAATTTGTTCATAATTCCGATCAGATCAACCTACTCAGAAAGGCTGAAACAGAACAGCAAGCGGGCAGAACGGATAGCTGCAAATTACTGTGCACATTATGGAGCGCTGAGGGAGTATGACTGACAGCAGCAGCACAAGCTGTTCCAAGCGGATGCTTAGCTGCGTGGTCAGCAGACAGCAGGCCCAAGCACATGAGCTCACAGAGCTGGTCTTTCTGTGCCCCGGGCCAGCTCTTCCCCCCCATACTAACAAGTCATCGCCAGAGGAACGGTCAGTAAATACAACCTTTAAACAGAAACGCAGACACGTAGATGATTCACCAAGTCACCCTCTTCAAGCAAGGCCAGGTGCGCAGGTAGCACGCAGCACCATTTTGTACAGTATGTAATAGCAGGTGTCAGGGCAAAATTATCTCATAAAAATGTTGATCCTGCTTCACTAAATGCACTGAAGCTAGACTGTTGCCTCTTTGGTTTATAAAAATTGAGTTGCCAATCACCCAGCTCATGAACATTTAGAGAGAGAAAGAAAACCACAAAGACACATCAAAGTTCAAACCACAGTTTTCAATAACCTTCTTTTACAATCATCCATGTATTTTTTTATTATTTATCCCACACTGGCTGACACTTTCTCACTTGGGACTACGCTCTCCGTCCATGTATATAGTACAGCCATATATATATAAACTTACATTAACGACAACATTTGCCTAGGTGAAGTGGGCAACTTTATGCAGACATTTCCATAGGCATTTTTCTCTACAAAGGAAGAGATGGGTGAAATAGAAGCATTTGCTCCTGTGCTGCCAGATCCAGACTCAGTTACTGGAAACATACATATTGCACCCTACAGGGACTATTTAACACTGCCTGCGATATTCTCCTATGAAAGGTTTTCTGCTACCTTTACAACTTGTTACAGTAGACTGCACACCCCAGCAAGACAAAGGACTGCATGCAACCCAATACCCAAACAGGCCTGTAAGAAGTTATAGATTGCTTTCAATTGGCTTCTGTCTAACAGTTCTTCTGGGTTTCTCTGACATGTATGCCAGGCTCCATTTATCAAGAGCAGAAGACTGAAAGGGCAGGTATACTAAATTAACAGTTGGCATGAACATCTCATTCATAAACACATTTAGAGGGAAGAGAGAGGCCCCTACTGTTCCAATACACAGAAACAAGAGATTTCTGGAACAGTAAGCCACCTGCCAAAGCACACTGGACTACACTCTAGCATGCTGGGTAGCTCACAGACTTATATTCAGAATAAACAACATAAAATAACTCACCCCTCCATCAACTACCTACTGCCAACTCTAAAAGCGTTTAGTGCATAAGCTTCCTTACTTTTAACATCTAGACAAACCTTTATTTTTGTTTCAGAGAGTAAAGAAAATCCCCTATTTTTGTTTCAGAGAGTAACTGGTATCAGCTTACCTCTGAAAGCAGAATGACCTGCTTTTAATCACCAAGAGTTCGCTGGCACCACTTGTCATAAGCTTCTCTTAAGGCTTAATATCCAGAAAGACTCAAGAAAAGAAAACGTAGTCAAGTGCTGAAGTGGGACAAGAGACAAGTCTTATCCTTGTAATAAGTAATCACCTCACAGCTATACTGGAAAGCACTTAGTCTGCTCAATCCCACAGTTACCGGTCTTCCTAATACCTTCAGTAAGTTTTGACTAAAGACTCACTGCTTAAACAAACACTAAAATACATCTAAGAGGAAGGAATTACAGCTAAAAAATCCGTAAGAGGTGCTTTCAGGATCTCAGAAGAGATCATAAAGTTCATTTTGACATGCAAAAACCTGAATCGATGTTTGATTTTAACATCAGTCACTTGAGTAAGGTATTTCCCCTCTTTGCCTCGAAGTTCACTGAGCACACAGATTCTGAAACAGAACAAGGTGATTCTTAAAAACAATCAGTGGAAAGACTGCTGTCAATTGCAACTGGTTTTGAACCAAGATCCTACTGTATGCTTCCTTTAGCCTCTTCCTCAGTGAGTATCACAGCTGAGAAAAGAACACAATAAACTTAATTCACTATACAAATTAACAAGAATTTCTCTGAAGCAGGAGAAAATGTTGCATCAGCCTCTTTAACAGCTGAATAATCTCCCAAAGACTTCCCATTCTTTGGTCAGTGTCTTCATATCCACATCTGAAAAGAGCTCCTATTTCTCAAAAGAACAGATCTACAAAATGTCTATGGCCAGCGGTAACACTAGTTGTTGGAGGTCATCAGGTATTTACAGCTCTTCCATATAAAAGCAATGTTCCAAATAATTGTTTAACATATTAATCAGAAAAGCTTGTGTATCTACATGTTACTGTGCATATGAAGACAAAGAACCCTTCCTCATTCCCAATTATCCCCTTTTTGTGGGCTTTTAAATGCCACCAAATATGTGGTAGAGAATTTTCTAGATCGCAAGTTCTGGTAATAGTTCTTACGTGTTTCCCTGATGTTTATATTGGAGTCTGACTTTTTATGGACAGAATTGCTAAAAAGAAAGGCTTTGCAAGATAGTGAGACTCAAGTCTAGCTGAGCTATGGGAAAGCTACCTTCAGAAGGATTAATAAGAATACCAACTTTCCTCTCTTCCTCCTACATACAACTGCAAACCACAACCTGCACCATCACCCCACACTCACACACTAACTTCCTATGCCTTAAATTGTTCAAAAGAGAAACAACTTCAAATTTTCCTGATTTCACTCTGAAGAATCTCCCTTCCTGTCCTACAGGCATGACAATGAATTTAAACCCAAAGCATACAAATAAGAAGCACCAAAAAAATCACCCAGATTTTCCAAGAACGAGGAGCATTCGAGGCATGTTGTCATATACCCTGTTTTTAATTGTAATTTATATCTGCTGCATTAGAAAAGAAAGCAAAATAACTTGTTCCTTAAATAAACATGAAATGCCTAGCTTCCTACCAATGGATATTCACACTCCCTGCATTTCACCAACAGTCCCATGACAAATCGAATGCAGTACCATCAGACTTTTAATCTTTCGCTACCCCCAGTCCTGTTCCTGAGCACTCCTGTCTACAAAGCAACCTCAAGTTCACTCCCACGCTCACATTAACAGCTTCCCCTTCACATTCTCCAGCAAGCAAACAAAAAAGTTGTATTAGGAAGAGTCCTGATAGAACCTTATTATCCATTCTTTTCAGCAAGTCAGTAACTGCTTATCTGCACTACTATCCACAGGAACTCTAGTAAGTTCATTCTTCCCCACCCAGCCACTAATTTTCATTAAATCTGTAGGAAACGTATGCCTGAGACTGCCAACTCTCATCATAAAATGTCACTCATTACTGGATGAGAGGTATTGTTAGGTGAGGACAGAAAGAACACTTAAGGATTTCCACCCTTAGTTCTGCACCGTGGATAAGGTCAGAGAGGAACCACTTTTGCACCCACCCTATTGGCAAGCAGCTGACGTCCAGAAATTAATGTATCCATTAACTGAATACATAATACAGCATTATTACAAGTAAATGAAGAAAATTGCCCCCAAAACCATCAAAGCATCAGAAGTTAAAACCCATGTTGCAATACTATCACTGGTTACTCTAAGACCACACCTGCATACCCATAGAAACCACATGATAAACTGCTAAACATACACACCTGATTCCTTGACTTTGCAAGCAATTTGAAAAACTTGTTTCTCAGCATCGTTCCTCCTGTATTTATAAAGTTTTGGCTAATTTCTACTGTAAAGTATTTGTGGACAACTGGTATTTAGATGATCGCAAACTAGTAATATTTTATAGATTAATTGTCATCCAGCTCTGCAGACATTCACAAGAGTAACCACAATGTCTTTTGGCTAGTCTTTTCTAAGGTAAATGAGCCAAAATATATTAATCTCTTCCCACAGACCAGTATATTTAATCTCCAAGTTATACCAGCAACAGCAGAAATACAGATTTACACTAGACTGAAACTAAAATTGCCCCCTACATTAAATGACACCTCACTGAACTTTCCTACCTATACTGAAAGTCTCCCATCAGGTTCATCTTGGGAGTTTCTCTTTTCCAGGGACATTTCAAGCTATGAGGCATTTCTCACTCAGTCAAGTAACACATATACATTTCCTCTGTGACCCCTGACTGACAAATTCCTTTTTACCCTTAGGACTTAAGAATGAACAAAGAGGCCCTTAGAGGCAAAATATTGAACGGAACTAAAAATTACTCCAGTCCACAGATCATCTAGTCTTCCTGACTAATGAGCAAGTCTGCAGGTATTACCACCACCTCCCAAAACAGCATTGCACAGGTTTAGAAGTACATCCCTCCATACAGCTTTGGTTCCAAGACAGATCACTGAAGAATATCCTTAGTCACCTCCCTCCTGCTGCCAGACAATCACAGTTTTTGGCAATAGGGTACAGAAGAGAAGATTAAATATATTACATGTCCCATAAGGCAGAACCCAGTTGCAATGATTGATATTGCTCCCCAGAATACCGAAGATGGGACTTTTTCCTAATTTGGGGGAGGGACTTCTTTTCTCTCTGAAACTTTTCATTTTAAACCTGTAACAAACTGCTTTACTGATACAGAGAAACCGCAATACCAATCAACTCAAAGCACTCCTTCGTTTAGCAGNGGGGGGGAAATCAAAAAAATCAAGATACTGATCAAAAAGCAGAAGCTGCAGTACAGAACTGTAAGTAGGACATTACGATGTTCCATCCTTTCTTAGTAGGGTTACATGTATTTGTGCTTATGGATTTGTTTTTCATTGTTACTAATTAAGTGGTGAAAATAAAGATAAAAAATTCATATTAAATGAAACAACAGATTTTAACACTAATGCTTTGAATAAACTAAGAACAGGTGCTGTTTACACAGGCAGGTTTTTCTTCTCCATGATTTAATACATACATATTTAATATGGTCAGTCACACAAAGTACAGGATTAACTACATTAAAAAAAAACCCCAACCAACCAAAAAACACTTTCTTGAGAACCACCTAAACATGCTCCTTGTGCAAAAATAAAGCAGCAGAAACTGACAGCCTAATGAAATACATAATCAGTTGTCACACATTTGCCAAAATTTAATTAACAGTTATTTACTGAAGAGTTCTCTCAGCTTGGCTTTTTCTTTTAATTCATTATTATTTAATACATGCTTTAGAAGACTACTGTTAACTAATCAGATCACTTTAACAAATCTTTTCTTAAGAGGCAGAGACTGCTTTAAAAATATTAAAACACTAGAGGGCCAGAGAGCTAGTTATCTTCAATAATCAGTTTAGAAATCTCACTAATTTTTTTCAGAACTGGTCATCTTAAGCATCTGTGGAAGAACTGTTTGCCTTTCAACAGCGAGTCCAAAGTTTTAAAAGTGTAGTTAGGAGTAAAGGCACTGAACATTACTATTTCTAAATAGAACAGAAGGGAATTATTCACAACAGCTCCCAGGTAGTTGCTATAGTAGCCGAGAAATACAATCAAGAAAGAAATTCAGTGTTGTTAGGGGAGTGTTTAATTTAATTATTTATTTAGAAATAACCTGAGCAATGTTTTAATATCTTTGTTGCAGCAGTATACGACTTGTATGAGAATTGGGCAATACAGCAGCGTTCTACAACTGTAAGCGTGAAAACTTACTTTTAACTGCAGCTAGATAGGCAAAGCGAACTTCAGAACTGCCAAAAAGCCACTGACGTTCACATCAGTAAATCTAACATGTTCACTTGCAGTCAAGAGTCTGTGTACCTGTAAAGGGGTATCTGTAAAGGGGCTTCAGCAAGCATGTAAGAAATGTCTTTGTCTTAAAGTCTTTGAAAGCCAATGCAGAATACAAAGCCCTTCTATACACACGTTGAGGGAGGGAACGTGGTGTCTTTCTGAAGGAACAGTTTCTATAAATTATCATCTCTGAGCCAACTACCTAGATAACAAGGCGACACAGATCACAATTCACTTTCAACAAAGAGAACAGCATCAGAATTAACTACTTTATATGATACTTTCACTTCCCTTGATAGACACATACCCATTTGCGTGGGCCTGGATGCCCAGACATACCTTTCTATTTCACCAGAAAGCTCTTTGGGGTATTCCAGTTGCAGAACTAAGCGATTTTTTTCCCACCCAACTTACATCATAGGGACATAAATTCTATTGCCTTAATCCACAGGCAAATCAAAAACTTTTCATCGTTTAACAAGAGCATGAAGAAACACTGGGTTTTTTTGGATAGACAGTGGTCAAAATAAAAACAAACTACTAAAGCCCAAGGCATACCCTCATACCAGTAACACATGCCAAGAAAATAATTTTTGCACATATTATTTTATTTGTGAAATCAGGACAACTTACATCAGGAAAAAAAAAAAAAAACAACAAACCAACAAGAAACCAACCAAAACCCATACCACACCATCTTTCCCCCCCCCCCTTTTTTTTTTTTTTTTTGCTAGTGCACCTCCTAACAGTAAAACCTTAGGTCTACACCTTCTATAGACTGGTTTCTCCAAAATGCACAAAAATGACCACTCCAGCAGGCAATGACAGACCTATTTTTGAAAAACTAGTACTCCCCTCCCCACTTATAGTAACTAAACTCCAGACACAAGCAGCATTTTTCAACTATTCTCCCTCTCTGGAGGATTATCAACCAATTTCAATTACAGGAAAAGTAATTAAAGGTACCCAAGAATAAAAAAAAACTTGCCTAGAGATCACCAAAATTCTTAAGACTTAGCCATTACCTCAGACCTACCTACATGTGCATTGTCTGAAAAAAATCAACATCACAAGAATTTTCCTAAGACTACAGAATATTCATTGAAATAACACTTGTCTTCATTCACTACTCTCTCTTCCAGATGCCTCTTCTAGACTTGTTTACAACCTGAATGCAGATTTCCTATCTTTTCCTCCCATACGTCTGCATTAAAAAAATTAGTTCACCTACTTTTTGATTAAGGTAGCACACGTATTTTCTTATTTGAGAACATGGGCCAAACACAAACCAGCAAAACTCTGAATATCAAACCCTGCAACACAGCAAAGAAAAATAACTATATAAGGGGAACACAGGAAAACCAACAAGACTTGAAAAATAAGTAATTCTTTTCTGAATCATCTATTACAATTATACCAACAAGTTCAGTACTAGGTCAACAGAGATGGTCTTCCACCAGCAGTTAAGGTATGAGCAAGTGTGGATACTTCGTATTCTCTGAACAACCAGCTGAGCTGTAACAAAGCTTATTAACTTCATATACCTGCAGTGACTGACAAACATAGCAACAGTATTGTAAGTAACAGCTTTCTTCTGTTATTTTATGCCACTTGTGTGCATTTCCCTACACTTACAGGTTCTCATCTAACACACTATATTTGATTGGGGTTTTTTTTTTAAACAAAAGTGAAGTCCTTACTTCTTCTATTCATTATGAAGACACGTGGAACGTACTAAGCAAAGTATTTGATGTAAAATGTACTGATACATTTTGTTGTCTACATGCTCAAAGTGTGTTATAAGTATTAGTGGCATTAAGGCTTTTAGTTGCTCACAAGTCAACTGTCAAAATCCCACTTTAACAGTGCAGGTTAACAGATCTTCGTAGCAAGCTTGTTTATATTTTTTAAATATTTCAAGAAGCTGATCATCACCACACACTGTGGAACTTAAAAATCAATACGAACAATTGATAACTATAAATTTAATGAAGCGTTTAGGTAACTAATCGGGGCAGACACTACCTGTTTTTGTTATTATACAAGTCAACAGTTTAAAAAGCAAAAAGATTAAATCAAAATAAGCAAAAGTGAAGTCAAAGAAAGTCTGTGTCTTCCATTAGGCATAACATTTCTGCTCTCACCAGAAGTTGCTGTACACCAAAACAAAAAATACAAAACACAAAGCCGACGACGACGACGTCTCAAGTTAGAGCCCACCCGGTTCAAGACGACAGCAAAATCTGCCTTACCACCACCAACGAAAAATAACACCACTACGCCTTTACAGAAACACGCGCGTCGTTTTTACCGAACGCGATGCACCACGAACGCTGCAGCCCCAGAGGAATCACTGTGCGGCCCCCAGAGCCCCCCGTTTTCAGCCCGGTTTCGTCCAGGGCCAGGTTTTACGCCGCCTCCCCCC
>VYZV01044578.1:31289-41352 GCA_013401275.1 Pandion haliaetus | reverse complement strand
AGCCCAATGACTCAGAAATGCCTCTTGCACTGACTAGTCAATAGTTGTGTATACATGCTAACTGACTAGCAGATGCAATCAAAGATATTATTGCTAAATTTTGTCCATGTATAGCACACTGGAAACACTTATTTGGGTCTTTATCCAGGTGTCAGTTTTTCACAAAACTGGTATGAATTTAAATGTTTTTGGCCCTTCTGGTCAAATTCAATCAGGTTTAAAAGAACAACATGTTAAAATGTTGCTGGAGGCAAAGGGACCAACAGGTAGGGTGGCTGTTTCCGTTGGAAAACCTTCTAAAACAAAGGACTTTACCTGTGCAGTAATTACATTAGCAACATACTAGAAGGTTAAATAGAGAAACATGCAAAAGTAGGGACAAGTTGAAAGTAGATAGGTCCTGTGTTTGTATGAATTTTGATGTTGCCTAATTTCATATTTGCTGCTGTCCTTTTTCCACAGGAGCTTTGCTTCCCTGCTTACATTAAGAAAGGACGATACAGTGAAGGGATTGGTGTAGCCCTTTGTATTAAAGGAGGTGTTTGTTTTTAAGATCCTCTTTGAAAAGTCTGTAGTGAATGAGACATAGTATGGTAAAAAAGACGAAAGGGACCTCTATGTAAGGCATGTGAATACAGCCCAGAGGAATTGACTTTTCTACCTTAGAGTTCCTATGGAAAGCTGGATAAGTCACTTGAAGTCAGATCTTTCACAGTTGATCACTAGTTCTACCTGTCCTTTTGGGAGGTACTTATTTGGGATTGTGGATCTTATTTCTAGAAGTGCTGAGCCTCAAAACCAGTGAGTGCTCTGAAGTTGTTACATATTCCACTAAATTGGATGCCAAATTTTTCTTTTTTGAGATCCAAAAGTATTTATATGTTGATCTCTCTCTTCCTCAGCTTAGTGTATATAAAATCAAAAGTAATTTTTTTTAATCTTGCAGAAGTGGTAGATGAAGTGAATATTTCAGGATAATTTGCACACTGTGCTGCTGAACTTGTGAGTTGACTGTGGCTGGCTGCCAGACACCCATCCAGTTGCTCTCTCTCATTCCCTCTCCTCAATAGGACAGGGGAGAAAATAGGATGAGAAGGCTCATGGTTGAAGACAGAGATAGGGAAATCACTTACCTATTACTGTCATGGACAAAACAGACTTGACTTGGGGAAAATTAATGTAATTTATTGCCAGTTAAAAATTGAGTTGGATAGTGAGAAACAAAGACAAAAGGTAAAACACCCTCCCCTACCCCTTCCTTTTCTCAGGTTTTGTTCCTTCATTCCTGACTTTTCTACTACCTCCCCCCCACCCAGTAGTGCAGGGTGATGGGGAATGGTGGCTGTGGTTGGTCTGTAACAGCTCCTTTCTGTGCTCCTTCCTTTTCACACTTCTCCCCTGCTCCAGTGTGGGCCCTTCCCATGAGCGGCAGTTCCTCTTGAAGTGCTCTAGCATGGGTCGTCTCCACAGGCTGTCAGGAAAACCTGCTCCAGTGTGGGCGCTCTATGGGCCGCAGTTCCTTCAGGAAATATCCACCTGTTCTGGCATGAGGGTCCTCCACGGGCTGCAGTGTGGGTGTCTGCTCCACCGTGGTCTTCTCCATGGGCTGCTGGAGAATTTCTGCTCTCATGCCTAGAGTGCCTCTTCCCCCTCCTCTTTTTCTGACCTTGCTGTTTGTGGGGGGGTTTGTTTTGTTTTGTTTTTTGTTCCTCACTCATGGGCAGCATTTTGCCATTTCTTAAATACACCTTCCCAAAGGTGCCACTATCGTGGCTGTGGGGCTCAGCTGTGCCCTGTGGTGGGTCTGTGCTCTGTGGGAGCTGGCTGGAACCGTCCACGTCCGGCATGGGGCAGTCCCAGCCTCTCCTCACAGAGGCTGCACTGCAGCCACGCTGCAGCCAGCACTTTGCCATGTAAACTCAGTACAACACTGCAGAAAATTTCATGTAAGGAAAAAATAATGGCATATTTGTAGCAGATTTTGAATAATGGTAGTACACTGAATGATGAGAAAACAATTAAATGTTGAGTAATTACTGAATTTAATGTTATTCCTGTTGCATACTAAATGGCACAAGGCCTGCCTAGAAGGGTCAGTTGTGTGACCAAATAGTTAAAACTGTCTTAATGAAGAACTATAGAGGACTAAAATAAGGTTGTAATGGTTTTCATTCTGATGTTGTGTCCAGCTTGTCTTTGTACTCAAACCAGTCTTTTAGCATACTGTTGTATTTCATCTGTCTGTGTGGGTTCTGTGTCTGTACTGATGCCTAGCACACCTATTGAAACATTTAAATATGCTTCAAGAGTAATCTGACATATCTGGTACACTAAATAGCTTGAATATTTTAATTGAGAGGTTAAAATCCATCACAATGTGAAAAATAGCCCAAGTGGTATGTTGATGGTTTAAATATATGGAGGGCTTTTTGCCTGTTGCATTCTCGTGTGTTTCCCTCCCGCTGTGCTCTTAAAACAAGAGAAGTAACATTGGGCACCAGGAGAGAACAACAGAGTAAATACTAGCAGGTTTATGACTGTTCTCACTTCTTGTTCTGATCTTTTTATATTATTCTATGTTTACTGATTGTTTTCAGGAAGTGCACTTGTAAGAGTTGTTTCAGAAGTGTCTGAGTTGTTTGGCAGATAGACTGTTGGATCAAGTAGATCACTGTAGGCTTTAAGGGAGAGATCTAGTCTTCTTTGCAAACAAGAAAGTCTGTGAAGCACAGCAAAAAGTAGAGCTTGCTGCCCATGGCCCTTTAGTCCTGTCTTCTCTCTTCTGCCACGTTTTGGCAACTGCTAGACTCAAGCCTCTCCACGGGGAGTCATACATTCATTCTTATGCAAGCTGCTGAACAGTGATCAGATATGATTAAGTTAATACTGCTATTAGTCTGAAAACTGGAAGATGAGGGGCTCTATATAACCTGTAACTGATCCCTGTGCTTTCTGCATGTTCCTCCTTGTTTCTGTCCTTTAGGCACAATGGTTGGTGATCACACCCGCTTGGAGTTCCACAACATCGAGACAGGGATCATGACGGAGAAACGGTACATCTCTGTCATCCCCTCCAGCTTCATTGGCCACCTCCAGAGCCTTATGTTCAACGGGATGCTCTACATTGACCTGTGCAAGAATGGTGACATTGACTATTGTGAGCTGAAGGCACGCTTTGGTCTCCGCAACATTATAGCTGACCCTGTGACGTTCAAGACCAAGAGCAGCTACCTGAGCTTGGCCACCTTGCAGGCTTACACATCCATGCACCTCTTCTTTCAGTTCAAGACCACCTCAGCTGATGGTTTCATCCTCTTTAACAGTGGTGATGGCAATGACTTTATCGCAGTTGAACTAGTCAAGGGGTAGGTGACTTTCTGCTATATTTTACCAGCTTATTTATAGATAAACTTATAGGTAAGCTTAAAATGCTTGCATAAAGAGCAATTCACTTCATACTCATGTTTTCTCTGTTTGCTGAGGTGTGTGACAAAGCACTTGGACATAAACACTGAAGCTTAAGACTCCCAATTTTATCACTGACTTCCCCCTGCGACTGAGGGAAAGACATTTTTACAGTGTGAAACATTAATGTTTTGAGTCCTTTGGATCTAGTTAGGCTAATGTTTTATCATGTTAACCTTGCAGAATGGGACAGAGGAGAAGGAAATTTGCTGAGGACTCTTGAGTCTTTCTTCCCGCTTGTATCTTTTTTTTCCCCTGTAACAGACTTCTTGTGTTTCTGCCATCTCCACTGAAGGAAAAAAAAGAGCATGTGGGCTGCTGAATTTGTATTTCTGCTGGTGATGCTTGAGGAAAAGTGAACTCAGCTTGCTTTTACTCTGCTATAGTCTTTTCTCGAGACCAATAGCTTATTAAAAAAACCGCTTTGTTAGCTGAACAAATTAAGTCTCTTATACTCACCCAGTCACAGTAGACATTTTCCACGAGTACAGTTTACTAGTCCTGTTTATTTCAGTATAACTATAGTTCAATCTGTTTTCTTTTTAACTTTGCACGTATTTCTGTAAGTGAGACATTGAGCAATAAAAAAAGTAACAGTCACAAGCTCCTGGTGCTCTGCAAGTTGAATTTTGTTGTCTTTTTTTCCTTTCTAAGTAGAATATTTCTCTTCTATCCTCAGGTGGATTTCTATGTTTGAACTATATAAATAATTCAGTGTAACACTCCCATAACTTCAGTCTTTGTTAGGGTCTTTATTTTTTGCTGAAAGCTTTGCTAATTGTTTTCCAGCTGTTTGAATAAGCCTAGGATCTCATGTGAATTTTGGTACAATATTTTGAGTGAGTTTCCCAATTAAGTTCTTAGATTCTGAGTTTTGAATAACTCCCTTACCTGGTGAATATATGCCCCAAATAAGCATATCTAATGGTGTTCTCCAGTACATTTATCGATTACCAGTTTTAAAAAATAATTATATGCCCAGGCAGGGTTTTTGTATATCTGAGAGAAGTTTGTGGAAAAGAGGAATGCTTTATGGTTACAATCTGATTACTCCGAATGTCGTCATCTCAAAATACTAATCCTTACACTTTCTTAGTGGAAAGGAAACTACTATACCTTTTCCAATTGGTGGCTAATATTTTGGCTTACTAGAACTTTCTAACCCAGAGATACTTCCCTTCGTGGCTTTTGTAAGTTAATTTATCAGCTCGGGCTAGGATAAGGGTCAGTAGCGTTGGAGTTCTTACATAATTTTAACTAGTTCTTGCTATGTTTACAGGTATATACACTATGTGTTTGACCTTGGAAACGGACCTAATGTGATCAAAGGCAACAGTGATCGTCCTCTTAATGACAACCAATGGCACAATGTCGTCATCACCAGAGATAACAGTAACACACACAGCCTAAAGGTGGACACTAAGGTGGTCACTCAGGTTATAAATGGTGCCAAGAATCTGGATCTTAAAGGTAAATTCTACAAGACTTGACAGTTCCCCCCTTTATTCTTGTGGGGCTCAACCAGTAAACAAGAGAAAGCTTGCAGGAACCGTGCGTTACAGAACAGTAAATCTGGAATTTGCTGATTTTGGCTTTCAATTTCATTTTTCTCTTTCTCTCTTTGGTAACTTCCTGTAGCAGAATGGTTTGTCACATTTTGCTTTTTCAGAAATTGATTGTCATGCTACAGTTTTTCCTAGTTAGGATGCAATTACAACTGGGTATTTCGGGTTTTTTTTGTTTAGCGGGGGGTTGGTTGGGTTTTTTTTGTGGGGGTGTTTTTTTGGTTTTGTGGTGTTTGTGTTTTTTGTTTGGGTTTTGGGTTTGTTTGGGTTTTTTTTTTGGTAATACAGGAGAAAGAAATTACTTTTTGCACAATATCTTGCTCTGCTTTTAACTTTTTCTGAGCAGCTGTTCAGCTTGCTATATTCATGTTGGGAGTGGGGGAAAGCCACTCTAGAAGGTATGTAACTTCCTCCTTGTATGTTTACACCTTTCTCCTCTAGGTGATCTCTACATTGCTGGCCTAGCTCAAGGCATGTATAGCAATCTCCCGAAGCTAGTGGCCTCACGTGATGGATTTCAGGGCTGTCTAGCATCTGTGGACTTGAATGGGCGTCTGCCTGATCTAATCAATGATGCTTTGCACCGCAGTGGGCAGATTGAGCGTGGATGCGAAGGTATAATTGATTTCAGAGAAGTTCCCCTCTCAAGCACTCCCCTCTTCCTTTGTTGCTGCCCCCCCGTGCATCTATTTGTCCGCCTTACTGTCCATTTCATTAGTTTACTTTCATTGTGACATCCTTCACTACACTTATGTCTTCCAAATGCAGCTTAAGGATAGCTAGCTTCTGTGAGCAGCTCAGCAGCTGTTCTCTTGCATACTCCATCCTCTGTGAGGTGATACCTCCAGCAGTGGAAGGGATGGTGCTGGGATGGACTACAATTTAGTAGTACTTTGCTTAGAGTGGGTTATTAACATTACCGTACTCTTTAAGATACTTTGAAAGATGTTCTGAGCCTTCAATTCACTTGTGCTTCAGAGCGCCCTTTTTTGGGATCCACAGGAGTAAGTATTTCGAAGACAAGTAGAGGCAGGGGAAGCGGAAGGTAGAAGGAACTTGAAGGGTGAAGATTATACCAAAACAGGAGTTCCTTTTTGAGGAGGTGGGCATACAGTGAAAGTACTGGGGGCATTGCCTCTGCTGTCTGAAGAACCTTTCTCTTCTGTAGTTTCTCTTTGCCAGCCAGCTTAGAACCAAGTGCGATGAGTGACTTTTTGAAGAATGTAAAATAGTAGTGTTTTCATGAAGCTTCTTTAAATAATTTACTGTTCCTGCTAAGCTCCCGTTACTTATAAGAATATTGACGTCAGCAGCACGATGCAGTAACATGCATATGGCATCAATTCCCAAAGCACTTGGGATACTTACCATCAAAAAACCCAAGGTTTTGCTGGCTGGATTAAATGAGAATCACCATTATGTCTAGCTCTACTGAATAGTAGTGTGCTGTGTTGGCTACCAGTCACTAGAGGAAGATCAGTAAAGTTGTCTGGTATGCATGTTTGCGAAGAAGATGTGTGTCCCAAACTGATCCTTCGGGATAGGTTACTTCACAAAGTGAAATTACTCCTTGATCATATTTTCCTACCATCTCAAGATTACAGGTTACATCATGCTGAAGCCTTGCCACTTGTCGAAACTGTCCCTTCTTAGGATTGGAAGTATCATCTTAGTGATATCTTTGAGTATTCATGAAAGACTAAATTGGTAGTCCAATTAAATCTGATCCCTTCCCTGTCTCCCAGTGTTCTGGTTGGCTGGGAGCTCCTGTGCCTCAGCCCTCCTTCCACACCTCCGACAATAATACTCTGGTTTGTGAGAATTTTGTGTCCTGTCACAGGAGCTCACTCAATGTCAACTCCAATTTCAGAGCATTGGTAAGTGCTGCACAGCTGTAGGCTGGTTTTTTTCTGTCTTTCTGCTGTGTGTAATAGTATCTGTTAACCATGTTGTTCCTTGTGGAGACAAGCATAGTGTAGCAGAACTTAGAGCTTTGCCCGTTTGTGGCAGAGCCAAAATGCTGTAAGTGCACATTTTCTGTGTTGTTTACAAGGTTCAAGGAAAAAAAAAAAAGCATTTTGGGTTTCTTGAAAATGTCTTTTCTGATTATCCTTGGTGCACTGAAAGCTCTGCTTTAATGTTAGCGATTTCTGCCAGTTCTTCTATGTAAAATAAGCTTAATCTGTTGGCAATGTAGCCTGCATATTACCTCTACTAGCTGTTCTTCAGAGGACCTCTCATTAGACTAACCTGTTCTGTGTGTGGCTCAGGAACAGTCCTGATGCTTTCCTGGAAGACTCTGCACCGTTATTACAGCTGTGGTGTTTCACTCTCTTGTACCCAATGTAGTTCTTTGATTTAGTGTCCTGTTACTGAGGCTGTGTAATGTCAGTGCTGCTCCCAAAACATGTAATGTGGCACTTAAGTTGTGTGCAAATCTGGTACCACCACAGCTGCTGCCTGAATGTGGAGATTGGTTCACTCTTAGAAATGTCAGGAATGTGAGTTCTCCTTCTCTTCTAAAGCCATTCAAACAAGATTCAAAGTCGGAGACAGACCTAAAAAACTGGGTGGGAAGGTCAATGATGGCCCTCATTCTGCCTTTGGAAGAACTTGATCTTGCAAAGCAGTGCCCGTGCTATCTTTCTGAACAGTTTCTGCTCAGTACCAAGGGAACTGCTGAAGAGGAAGCCATTCTCTTTGCCAGCATGTTTAGGATTAGTAAAAAAACCTGAGAATTAGGTCAACAGAAGGCTATTTCATCTGTTTTTTGAATCACAGCAATCCCCAAGGCTTCATCTCACATCTTGAGTGCTGCGTGCTGGTGCCTGTTCTTACAGTTGCCACTGAAAGTCACACCTATCTCCCCTTTCTCTAAGGAAACAAAAACTCTAAGCATATTTGGTCCTTATTTAAGTCTCCCTATTTTGTTTCCATCTGAAGTGATCTTGGGTGCAGTCTTAACAGCATTTTTAAGGGCTGAAGTCCCAAGCAGTTCTTGTTGTCTCATGATGTTTAAATGTTTGTAATAAACACTTGCAGGCTTTTTTGGGTGAACAGTTGTGCTGTGTGTTGATTTGTAGGACGTGTCCTTATTTCATCATGAAGGGCAGTGGGACCACATATGTGATGAGAACATGCATGCGTAAAGAAGTATCATTCCATCCCCACATATGAATCTTGCCTTCCAAATGTGGTGAGAGAGATTTCTGCTAATGCTTGTCTCTTGTTACGGCTTTGCTTTCAGAAGCAGAGGAGATTACAAGGTGGCAACTGTTTTCTCTGAAACTGTCAGTTTGATCTCAGGACAGAAGCAAAGGATGTGTGGAGGAAGGAAGCCTGGAGAATAGTAGAATGTGAGATGTAGGTCAGCAGACAGCACTGTCCCACCTAACACAGACCAGTACCACTACAAATGGGTGACATCATTGCATCCTGTTTGCATTTGTTATCTCTATTCATGTATTTCAGTATCTTGTTCCATACCACCAATTAAGATTCACAAGTTTTAATAGGAAAATAATGTTCTTTATTGTCTTGGTTCTACCACCACCTCCTCTTAACTTGGTTTGAGCAAGCCATTGAATTTCCTTGACCACATTGTTCCTCTTATGTGCTCAAGCATAATTCAGCCTTGCTGTGCACCAAAGCACAAACCTACCACATTGTAAAATCAGCTCTGCTCTAGTGATGGGTAAGGCAGTGCTGCTATTTGAGCAGGAAGCACTTTCAGTATAAATATTTATGAGAGCTTTTTCTTTAGGACCTGGAGAATCCCAAAGCATTCTTAGGCCATATATAGAAGTCATTAACTGAAATGCAATCATCCTTGAGACTGAAAGTGGCTGGTGTTTAATAGTGTATAGTAGTGCTAAAAAAAAAAAAAGGCACTTCAAGACCTAAGGCAAGAAATTACTTTATCTTGGCCTATCAGTTTTATTCCTATAATTTCTTCAAATTACCTGTGGTGGGGTTTGTTTAGGATAGCACAGCTAAGTAACCTCTTTATCCTGTGTGTTAGCTGAAGCGTCAGCTTCCTTTTGCATTATGCAGCTTCCTTGTGTGCTGTACAAAGTTAAGCTTTCAGCTTTTGAAGTCTGCTGCTCAATGACTAGTGTGCTGGACAAGATGATAGCTGCCACACTGACCTGTTTTGTGTTTTGATGTGTCCTGCAGGACCGTTGCTTTTGGCAAAGAATTTTGTGGGTAATTATCTGGGAGAACCCAAGAGTGTCTGAAATGTTAAATGAGCTCATGGAATTAAAAGCTCCATACCATACACCCCTTCTTTTTGCATGTGATGGTCTGCTGTATTTTTATCACTCTTTTGCAACTGCTGTATTTCTGATTTTTTGGTAACAACAGGCAGCTCTTCATTGATCTTGAAGGTTTGGTCAGATCTGTAGTGGCAGCTTGTGTTTCCCTGGAAGGTATTCAGTAAAGCCAGAGACCTTCTTGCTGCCTGGTGTGTAAAATCTGTACTGGGTTGATGTGCTACATGCAACTGTGAGAAGAATGGAGTTTCAGGATAATGACATTATACCAATATATTTATTCATTTTTCACAGAGTATCTTTAGCTCTCGTGCTAACTGCAGCTATCATCACCATCTTTTATGTAACAAGAGGCCCTTTTCCCCTACTACCACCCCAAAAAAGGGGTTGGTGAGAGGGCCTGAGAGAAAAGGTACAAAAGGTAGGAAAGTGGTTAAGACTTAAATGGTCCTTGTGTCAGTGTTGGGTCTGGCTACCAAACATTCTGAAAAGACAAAGTTGGTTCTCAGAAAGGACTTCATTTTGGGGGCCCACTTTTACTGGAAGCTTGTAGGCAAGTCTGCCACCTACTTTGGGCTTTGCTATCCCCACTCATAAAATAGGCATATGGTATTCATCTATTTGTGATGAGAGCATAAAATTCAACTATGTCTTGCAGAGCACTCTGAAGTAGTGGGTGGAAGCTACTGGAGATGAGGAAAGCATTAGAAACTGAGGAAAAGAAGCCCTCTATTATGACCTGGTTCTCTTCAGTCTCTA
>VYZV01044578.1:1061-31125 GCA_013401275.1 Pandion haliaetus | reverse complement strand
GTCTCTAGCTCAACAGTGTATGGGCTGTGGTTGGCAATTTTTATACAGCTCCTGAGTTTGAGTAATACAGGCTATTTCCATTTCTATGTCAGACATACACATCTTTTCTCTCAAGGTGTCTGCACTGTGGCATGTATGCAAGAGTTGGAGGATGGAAGAAGTTGTTCCAGGTGACCTTCTCTCCCTTCTTGAAAGTAAACCAATTTAAATTTCAGGTCAGCTTCTCCTTGATTCTAGACTTCTTTTTGCTGAGCACTTCATTCCTGGCCTTACTACTAGATGAATGGATCAGTTTATTCCATCCACAAAAGTCAAGACTGAGTGACTCACTGCTTTTTCCTCACTGGTCCTGGAAGAAGTTAAGCAGAGTCTGTGGAGTTTAAAGATGTTGCCCTAAATATTAACGAGTACTTCGTGCAATTGGGGTGGGGTTTTTTACCTCTTTATTGATTTGCCACATGTTCTCCTGTGTTTTCCTTTTTTTGGACATCCTTATGTTGCTTACTATGGGCACTGGAGCTATCTGAAATTCAGCTGCACTTTCTAAATACTCAAGTTCACCTTATCCTGCCTCCAGCCAAACAAACCTAACAGCAGTGGTTGAAGAACATTGTATTTCTTCTACAAGGCAGTTTTCTATGTGCTTTAGAGATGTGGCTTCTTCCTTTTCTTTTCACCCTTCTTTACCTGTTCCACTGATAACAGCTGCTCACAAAGGAGAGTGACTGTTATTATTAAACAGGCTGACACTGTTCCAGATGTTTTGGGACTTTTTTTGTCCTAACTTAATCTTCTTTGAGATTCTGCAGTAAAATCATAATCTTGTGCTACTTTCCATGAAATAGTATAGTTAACCTTTGGAATTCACTGGTGCATGAAAAGCATGAATGACGCATACAGGCTGGATAATCAGAAATGCATTTTGAATACTAAGCAGCATGTGGAAAAAAGAAAATCTAATCTCATGCTTAAAATCTCACAGCAGGATAATGTCAGAAAGGATTTCACCCTTCATCTGTTCAGTAGTAAAACTTGAAATCTGGTGATATTTCACTTTCTCTGTGGAATCAAAGGTTGTCCATTGAGGACTGGAGTGTTGATTTATTCCATGGTGGTTTGACAGCTTTCTTGTTCTTTATGCTTTTTGTATTGCATTGTCATAGTGCTACTGGAATTATGGAACAAATATAAGTTTTGCTTCAGCTCAGCTACAAAGATGAGGAGCAGGACTGTTAGGACAAGTGCTTGTTTGTTACACAGAAATTACTTTGTTAGAATGTGTTGAAGATGATGCATGGAGAAATACATCCTTCTCCTCTTTCCACCCCTCCCCCCTTTCTTCTGCATTTTGTTTAAAGAACTCTGGGTATTTTATGGCTCTATGTAGTAGAGCAGTTCCAGAAGTGGGAAGAAAAATCTGACTAGCTCAAAAAGGAAGGTAATTGCCATGTTGAGTCATTCATGGGCTGCAAAACAATAGCAAAGATTCAAAATGTTAAACTTCATAGGAACCATAGGAACCATCTGTAAATGCCAGTTCTAGTTTATTGGGTTATAAATGTAAAAGGAGACAATGGGAGAAAGGGAGAGCTACCAATCTCTCTTTAACATCAGCTGTGATATTAGAACTTCTTAAGAACGGAAGGCTATAAAGGTGTGTATGCACTTCTTACATACCCATCTTTTGAGCAGTGAGGTCAGTGATTTGGTATTTTGTTGTTCCCATTGTGCTGTATAATAGAAATATGTAACCTTCAGTGGCAAGGGATTCAGGAGCTGCTGCTTATACTCCCATCTTTGTCCTCTGCTTTTTCCATACTGAAAGAGAAAACTTAGAATCAAGGTGTAACACGTCAAAAATCTATGTGGCTTCCTTGTGAACTGGACTCCATTTAAAAAAAAAAAAAAAAAACCTTGGNTTTAAAAAAAAAAAAAAAAAATCCTGTGCCTATATGGAGGAGCATCAGTGGTATTGTTTTGGTTTTTGCTTTTTTATGCTCTGCAATCTTCAGAAAGTGTACTTGGATATTCAGTCAGACTTGGTAGATTTATGATTCTCTTTCGCCATGTGGACTGATTTGACCACAGATAACAAGATCATTCCTACCTATGTGAAAGAGTGACCTTGTACTACTGTCATTTCTGTTGATAGCTCTGATGAGATTGACGAAGATTATATGGGTCTAAAGTCTGGGCTGCCTCTTTACCTGTTGATGCAAGTTTTCTGAAGGAGGTGTTGAAATCCATGTGCAGGCAACAGCTTGTGAGGGGGCAAGGTTTTACTGTCACTTTGCATCCAGTGTCAAGTTCAGTTCTTGGGATAAACAGAGGTTGTAATCTTCCAGAGTTACCAGAGTTCCCTATGGTTTTCTGGCAATAAATCCACTTTGGACCAAAAGCCAGGACAGTCTGTGCTTTTATGAGAGACAGAAGATTTAAGTTCAGCTCCAGAGCCTGGATGTAGAAACAAAAGAAAAATATTATTGACTAATATGCTGAAAGTCAAATAGATTCTTTATTTAAATGGATTCTAAGTATTTCTCAAATGAGACAAAATCTGTCTTAAATTACTGGTAAATACTGAGAGATGGGTGTTAAGAATGTGGTATTTTTTTCCTTCTCTTTTTACTATCTGTAAGTTGTGTGACCTCGTGTGTGTGTATGTGAATGAAATGCATTTCCTTTCTCTTGTTTGTGGTTTTGTTATCTGTTGCTTGGTTGGGTTAAGGTAGCCATGTCCCTCTATGTCTTTGTTGCTTACATTGTCATTCCTGCCACATTGATTATGCATGTTGGCTGTGATACTGTCCTGGTTTCAGCTGGGATAGAGTTAATTTTCTTTCTAGTAGCTGGTATAGTGTTATGGTTTGGGTTCAGTATGAGAAGAATGCTGGTAACACACTGATGTTTTCAGTTGTTGCTAAGTAATGTTTAGACTAGGTCAAGGATTTTTTTCAGCTTCTCATGTCCAGCCAGCAAGAAGGCTGGAGGGGCACAAGAAGTTGGGAGGGGACACAGCCAGGGCAGCTGACCCAAAGTGGCCAAAGGGGTATTTCACACCATGTGATGTCATGCCCAGTATATAAACTGGGGGAAGTTGGCCTGGGGGGGGGATTGTTGCTCGGGAACTAACTGGATGTTGGTCAGCAGGTGGTGAGTAATTGCATTGTGCATCACTTGTTTTGTATATTTCAATCCTTTTATTATTATTATTGTCATTGTATTATTGTTATTATCATTATTAGTTTCTTCCTTTCTGTTCTACTAAACTGTTCTTCTCTCAACCCGTGAGTTTTACCTATTTTTTTTCCCCAATTCTCTCCCCCATCCCAACTGGGTGGGGGGAAGTGAGTGGGTGGCTGCATGGTGCTTGGTTACCAGCTGGGGTTAAACCATGGCAGATATCAATTACTTTTATTTATTTAAAGTGATGTGACCTTGGTTTATCTGCTTTTATACTAACCTGTTGTTTATTGGGTTTGCTTTTTTTTGGTTTGTGTTTTGTTTTGTTTTTTATTTTTGTTAGCAAAAGTTTGGTTGACCAAAGCTGACCTGCAGGGTAGAGAAGATTCTTCTTCCCCATTACTGGTTTGAACTGAAATGTGTTTTTATGTAGCATTTGGTGCCTTTTACTGGATGCAGTCACACCTCTGAGACAGAACAGAATGACAGACTCCAGCGCCCTCTGGAGGGGATATCTGGGTTGAAGAAGGACATGGCAAACAATGGATGTGTTTTTGTTGACATGGGGGGCTTGACTGTATCAATCTCTGAATATCCATAAGAGCACAGGTTGATTTCCTGAAATGCCTAATAATTGTTCAGGCAAATAGCTGCTGCGTATAGAGGCATAGGAGGCCCTCAGAGCTTTACAAAACAAAAAACTGACTTGGATTCTTCAGTACTGATCTGAAGGAGTGAGACCAGGAGGTAAAAGCAAGTTTTTTAACTTAAACTTTAAAAACAAACAAACCAAAAAACCCCCACAGAAATAACTTTCTGGAATTTCGGTTTAAAAAAGAAACAAAACCCAACCTATTACCTACAAATTCCCTTAGTAGTTAGATGGCATTTTCAAGCCACAATTGATCAAACCCAAGTGGTCATGCCTGATCCTTTTGTACCTGCTGATTTTTGTACCTTTCATAGGTCTTGTTTAGAACCTTTTACTGGGTGGTCTCTGACTTTTTACAAAGCAGTTAGGACTCTTCCATGATGTTGATCCTCACATGAAATTCTTACTGACATCTTTTATTACTATTGCCTGCTAAGTAAAAAGGGATCAATCAATGCTGCTCGAGGTTGCCAAAAGGTTGAGGACTGTGTGGATGTTGTTAAAATACTAAAGATACTCAAGTGAAAGCCATTAAAGAGACTGTGAGAGTAGCTTCAGTAGAAAAGGGGGGGAAATTGGGAGAAACCAATGAAGATGGCTCAAAGAGGAGAGGGCAGATAGTAATTCAGAACATGCCACTTTAATTACAGAGAGATGATGGGGTAAAGAGTGCTGACAGAAAACCAGTTTGATGAAGGTTAATTCTTAGGAGATGTATAATGAAGGAAGGTTTAATGCTAATGGAGCAATTAGATACAAATACCCTATTCCCCTGGTACATAAGTGAGGAAACCTGCTTATTAGAAACTAATAGGACTTTGATACTAGTACAACTGGAGAGATGTTTTCCATGGTGTTGAAAGTCTATCCTTTTAAACATGACAGTGAAAGTATACTCCTTAACTCATCTAGAGAGACTGCACTATAGAGTACAAATTAATTTGTTCCTGAATGTTGTGGAAGTTTAAGAAAATGCTCCTCTTTTAATGGAAAAGGAGAGAATGATCTTGGGTATAAGGGGAAATCAGAGACATTGAACAATGTGTCTCTGTTTAACAGTCCTGAAGCCACAGATGCTATCTGTTATAGTGTCAGCTTAATCACCTTGAAATTTTGTGTCAAGGTTTTGCCACAGGTTTAGTCTAAGGTATTGTTGTGGGAGAAAACATGTAGAGTGTTCCTCTTTCACTCTTTGAGATAAAGGCAAGACTTCCCAACGTTTTGCATATCACTGGAATTAAGTTTCTCTGGCTTTAATGTTGTGCTTCATAAATTCCTTTCCTATTCACCATGTTTTCTGTGAAAACCTGGTGACATTGCTGACCTGATCTAATGCAATAGATGAAATTTTCAAATTAAAATACTCCTGTAACAATTACCTTTGTTTCAGAATATCAGCTGTGTTTTTAGGTAGGGTTTGGTATTATATGGCTCAGTAGAAAAGGATTACAATATTTATGGAGGAACTAAAGATTTTAATGTGTAAACAGTTTATCACTGTAACAGTTGTTAATAGATAGAAGCATATTAGGAGGCACCCTGTTACCCAACTGTTACAGGTTTGTGTGGCGCAGTTTTCCTTGGTGGCAGGGGAGCGGGGCTGCAGAGGCGGCCCCTTTAAGAAGCTGCTAGAAGGTCCCCGGCGCCAAAATGCCGGCCCCGCCTCTGGGAGGGGAGTGATGGTGGCAGCGCCTCTGGGAGAACATATTTAAGAAGGGGAACCGGTAGTGTGGGGGTTGGGAAACGTGAGAGGAACATCTCTGCCGATACTGGAGTCAGTGAAGAAGGAGGGGGAGGAGGGGGCGCCTGAGGAGGCTGATGGCTCTGCAGCCCGTGGTGAGAAGGCAGGCTGTCGCCCTGCAGCCCATGGGGGTGAACGGTGGAGCGGAGGCTCCCGAAGATGGCCGTAACCCCATGGTAAAAACCGCGCTGAAGCAGTGTGAGACTGGAGAGCAGCCCGCGGAAAGGACCCGCGCCAGGGAAGTTCGGGAAGAACTGAAGCCCGCGGAAAGGACCCGCGCCAGGGAAGTTTGTGAGGAACTGCAGCCCGCAGAAAGGACCCACGTTGGAGAAGTTGGTGAAGGACTGTCTCCTGTGGGAGGGACCCCACGGTGGAGCAGGGGACGAGTGAGGAATCTTCCCCCTGAGGAAAGTAGCGGCAGAGACGATGTGTGGCGAGCTGACCCCAACCTCCATCCCCTGTTCCCCTGTGCCGCCGGGGGGAGGAGGTAGAGAGAACCGGGAATGGAGCTGAGCCAGGAAGGTGGGAGGGGTCGGGGGAAGGTGTTCTGATGTTTGGTTTCCCTTCCCAATACCCTTGTGTTTTGTTTTTTATTTGATTTGTAGTAAATTAAATTGATTTTGTTTCTTCCCCAAGTTGAGCCTGTCTTTTGCCCGTGACCATAAGTGGGGAGTGATCCCTCCCAGTCCTTGTCTCGACCCACGAGCCTGCCTTTGGATTTTCTCCTCATCCCAGTGTGGCCAGGCGCGGGGGTGGGGGGTGAGTGAGCGGCTTCGTGGTGCTTTGTTACCAACTGAGCTGAAACCACGACACCAACAGATAAAGATACTGGCAGCCTGAGATATTTTTAGCCATTGGATGTATATGAAACATTGAATCTGAAAGATTTGACAGCCTAGAGGTAGGCAGAAGTTGGTGTGATGTATTGTGCTCTATGCATGTGGAGCATCTGACTGCAACCACGTTTTGTTGGCATCTCTGTCCTATTCCCAACTGTAAAAAGTTGACATACTCTGTTTTACAGAGGTTAGGGATTTAGAGACTATTAGGTGCGGTCTCTAGGGGATTTCTGAAGTTTATGTAAATGAAAGTGATAAAGGATGGCATTTGAAAGAATAGGAAGATATGTGGGCTGGGACTGATGTGAAGAGAAAAAGCATCCTGGAAGTACGCTGAGGTGTAAATAACTTTAGGATTAAGGTGTTCTGTGCCATGCATTCAAACTGTGGCAGGTAATTTGGGACTTGGACTTGCGTTAGACATCAGCAAGTACCCTGTCTCTCTGGCTGCAGCTGCTGGTATTCTCTCTAGTCACTTGTGTGTCCCATCAGAATTCAGAATACATGCCCAGGAGTTCCTGCTTGATACCCATCGAAGTGGATGCAGTATGAAGAAGAAGTCCAGAACAGATTTGTTTGTTGTTTTGTTTTTTCCAGGGCCCTCAGAACCTAAAGGCTTGTCACAGCTGTGAAGATTATTGCAGCTTAAGCTTATATTGTTACAGTGGTCTTAACTCTATAGGAATATTTGCCCTTCAGATGGAGACACCTGATCACACTGAAGCCTAAGGAGAAGCATTTATCTTGAGTACATAATGTGGATTATTGGCTTTTCAGGAAACCGACCTTTGCTAAATGGGTTTGGCTATTTCAGAATAGACCATGAGGCCTGGTACTTTTGTACTGCTGTGACTTGTAGTGGGGAAAGGTGTTTTTCCAATTGACTGTATCTTTCTTGTTCACATACAGCCCTTTCAGTTTTTCCTTTCTGCTTTCAGTTTTTGTGTCTGAATGTCTGGATACTGTTTACTTCCTCCACTTCATTTGCATCTCCCTGTCCCTTGTCGCATCTCAGGTCCAGCCATACTCCCTTTTATGCAGTTGACTTTTTGTTGTATCACTGGCTTTTTTTTTAATTCTTCCCTCACCAGCATGTGTATGAGCACTTTGTTCAAGAACTTTTAGGTTGCTTAGAGATGGAGAGTGGCAGGGTCACAAGGAGGAGGAAGATGGGTATATGGCAGGTTTCATGGAGGGGAAAACAACCCCACCACCTTGTAGATCCATCATCTGTGGATTGTTATTGATGCTGATTCCTTCCTCCTCTCACCTTGAGGTAAATGTGCTTTCTGTGGGAGGCTTGCATATTTGTTATTTTAACTAGTCCCAGTCCCTGAAACTTTTAGACCAGCCACATGTTTGAAACAGAAGGACTTGGCACCATAACTGACATGAGGTGAATGAAAGTTCAGGTTCTGTTGAGGCACTGGAATAAACAGCTGTATTTTCAGAGGACTGCAGAATGCTGGGTTTTGAGTGATTTCTGACAGTGGGTAACTTTTTAAATATGGAACCTGCCAGATATCTAACATTATTTAGGCGATGAAAGGGATGACGAGTTCTTAACAAAATCTGGAACTGAGAGAGCTCAAAGAGCTGGCCTTGCAATCCTTGAAAATCCCTTTTGGTTTTTCGGTTCTAGTTTGCTAAGTTAAAGTTATTCTATGATATTCCTGCTTTCTACTACCTGTGACTCAAAATACAGCATCTAACTTTCTGAATTGTGCACTTAACCTTCACTATACTTTAGTTTCTTACGTTTGTGCAAAGTAAGTGTCAACATGCTACCATTGGTATTTGACAGTTACAGCATATGAGATATGGTCCATCCAGTGAAGTGATGGTTCCATGACGTTCAGTCTCAATTTTGGTCAGACTTTACTCAGAAATTTTTTTTTTTTCCCCACAGTATTCTAAAATTGGAAAACTTGGCTGGATTAACTTCATTTCCTCTTTAACCTGCACTAAGAGTGAGTCCTGGAATAGGTTTATATTCTGCCTAGTGCATATGGTTTCCAAGACCTGACGCCTCTCTGAGCTGTACTGGGCCTGCACATTGAATTAAAAAAAGCAGACTATTGCTGGTTATGAAAGAGGAGTGCTGACAGAAGTAGATCGTAGATTTATCATAGGTATAAATTGCCCGTCATAATGTCTGACTGATAGCGGTAGAGATATTTTAGTGTTTGATGGCATTTGCAATTTAGGAACTATAGGACAAAATAAGTACCTTATTCTGCAAAGACAGTAAAGATGTCTTGCATGTGTTACTTTCCTATCTCTTCCTAATCTCTTTGAAGGTGCAAGGAAAAAAGATGGGAGCATTTACGGAGATGGAGAGTGAAAATGGTGCCATTGAACCTTGCCTGCTGCAGATCTTCATCTTACTGAGAAAATAATGTTAACACAAATGGTGGATTCCTTTCAATAGGAGTGAATTTTCAATGTGTGAAGGAAGGTGTTATGTGCAAGACCAAGAATGGTTTGCTCAGCTTAATGCTTATCACTAGTTATGATTAAAGCACAAGGCAGTTGTGTTGTAATCCTGCAGCTGTTGTGCAAAGAAACTGATTCCTCATGTAACTTGGAATAATGATAAACACAATACTGTCTTTTATCGCTAAAGTTCCTTTTTCTGCAAAGAGCTTTCAAATGACACAGCAGGAATGACTTCTCTTGCCAGTGGAACGCACCCACCTGTGGGATGAAACATGGCAGTTTTAGCAAAGCACAGCAGTATAATTCAAATTTTTTTGGTTTCAGGGCAAAGACAGACCTCCAATACAACTGAAAGTGCAGGGAAGAGTTAGGGAGACAAAGTAATTTTTCCAAGCAGAATATGGGTAAGAGATCTGGCTACTGTACTTTTCTAAGGTGATTTTCTTCAAATACTTAGTGGTAAAACTAATAAACAAACCATACATCTAGCTAGGTAACTTGGAAGAAAAGTGTAAATACTGGACTTCTTCCCAGGGAGGGAGGCCCAACAAGATCTCAGATCCTGCAAGTCCTCAGATACTGAGCTGTTCCAGTAAAAATTAGAGATGCAGAAATAAAGATCAAATGGACACTGTTGAAGAATTCTGCTTTGCCATCTCGTATTCCTAAGGAGCCGCCTCTGTTGGTAGGCTTAGTCTGGAAGGAGGAGATGGAGCAAGTCATGCTTCTGCTAGCGGGGATGTTTTTCTACACTGTGGACTTCTCCACTTTTATTCTGTATGTACTCGCTCCCCTTCTTACTGTGCATGTGGCATGAATCAGTGTGCCAAGCCCAGCTACAGACAGACAACAAAACCAAGGCCTTTGAACAGAAATGCACTCAACGGAAATATCAAGTGTTGTCAGTGTGTTGGAAATTTAAGGGGAAAATTAAAGTCAGCATGCGTATTTTATTAATTAAAAGCAGTGTGATTTATCAGATGTATCTCAGATAATGTGAAGACTAGTTCTGAAACTTTGCTTTTACTTTGGCTGCTCTAAGTGTTGCCAAAGGAATGAGGTTAAAAGTAGACGGGAACCCTGATGACATTGGTAATTTAGAACCAATTCTACTGCTGTATATGTAAATTGTTTGTTGTCTTTTCTTTCCTTGTTCGTTAACACTAAAGGGCATGTGCATGGTAACACAATCTTCATGTTTTATAAGCCTTCCTGTGCTTCTGTTGCTTTTCTCCCTAATCCTAATCCCCTGTGACATCCCTATTAGTTGCTCTGAACAAAATTCTGTTGCCACAGATGGAGGATTATGACATCAGGCAAGGGCTGTAAACAGCAGGAGTAGATGAAATCTCAAAGATCCTTTTACCATGCAAATGGCCTATGGTACTAAGGAGTGAGGCAAAGCATAATATCCAGCATCTATGCTGCGCCATCACAACTGGCTCTGAAGATGCAGATCAGGCTTTGAGCGTCCTTGTGGTATTGTCAGGCTTTCAAAATTCTTCATCACTGTGGTTTTTTCCTTTTCTTTTTTTTCCTCTGGCTGCTTTGAAAGTATTGTTTCCATCTTCACAGTTGGTTTCTGTAAAATACAATTCAGAAACCACAATACTGGTCATGAATTGAAGACCTTTGGCTCTCTGGACTCTCTCACTGCAAGCACCTCAAGCCACAGGTATTAGGCCTCATGCAGTCTTATTCCTTGAGTAGAGTATTGGTCCTTTCTCTTGTGGCAACTGGACAAAGGATTTTCCCATTAGAGGATGCCCATTGTCAAATCCAGTTTCTGATTAAAGTGCTTTTAGAAGAGTGAAGGAAGAGAGGAGAAATACTGTCATTGAAAATGATGTTCTGGTTTGCTTCGATGTAATGGTGTTTATCGTTGATGCTGTAGCAAGTTTGCATAGAGTCACAATTGCTTTCTGTTTTTATTTTTTAAATATGACTTGCTTGTTTATACCTCTAGGAGTATTGGCATTCATGTTTAGCATTAGAGGTTAGATGATAGTATAGTAAGGTCCATGAGAAGTATCAGTTCCTTTTTCTTTATCCTTGGAAAACTCAGACAAGTTAGGCAAAATGACAGTTAATGTCCTATTTGAGCCTGTTAAATGTCATCCCTTCTTTTGCTGGGTCAGACTAAGTCTGAAGCAAGTGTTAGACCCCAGCCTGGTGAATGTGTATCTATAGAGTTATAGTCATATCTTATGAGCGTAAAGGCAGGAGGGAAGCGTGTACATACATGTGCCTACCAGCCAACCCTGTAAAGTCTGTCAGCACTGTTGTAATTCTAGAAGTGATCTGTTAACTTCACGCTGTGCCAGTGAGACCACTGGGGTTTGTACAGCTGCAAATGAGAGTCAGGTGGGTGGGAAGAAGAGGCGGAGGGGAGGAGAAAAGTGTTGAAAAATGCTTCTAAACTTTCAGTATGGTAACACACAGGTTTTTTGCTGTGGCTGCTGCTGCTGCCTCTTTTCAATAGGTGAATTTTCTTTCAGGGGTTTTGTTGTCTGCTTTTGTTATCCATACTTAAGCTTCTACCTAGAGGTTTTGGGGGTTTTGGTTTTGTTTAATGGCATAACAGATTGTGGAAGAAACTCAGGTTTTTGTTAATGTTCAGTTAAACTCTCTGCCTGATAGTCACATGTTCCCTCTCATTGCGGGAGACCTGTAAAGAAACACAAATAGCTAAAAAGCTACTGAAATTCACCCATTCTATTCTTGCAGTGGGGAAAGATGATCTGGTGGGAAGTGCAGGAACTCTGCACCAAAGCTGTGAGGGTCCGTTCCTGGCTTGGTCTTTGAATTGTTGGGAGGATCATGGCATGACGTGGGGCTTCCAGTTAGATGTGGGTTCTGCAAAGGCTTGTAAATGTGGAAGTGTCCAGATGCACAATCTGAATACCAAAGATGCTGTGTAACTATGGAACTCTGAAATCACTGTGATTGGTGTCAGATGGAGGTTGAGAGGTTTCATTTTGGGTTAAAATATTTGAAAATGCTGTCTCTACTTTGGTGTGTCCTATCTCATCTATAAAGTACAGATGGTGGTGCTGATGTGATGAAGACTAGGATGAGCCTCATGGGCTTGCTGTTGCTAACAAAGACTGTGACAGAAGATGCTGGGATGGGTAGAACAGTTGTTGCTTTATCCTTATGCTGTTGTCGTAGACTGGAAGTGGTTAACAAACTGATCTCAGGCAGCCTAGCCAGTAGATCCTCTACTCTGTTATCTACTCTATTTCTTTTGTTTCTTCTTCTTTTCCGACAAGTGCAGGATATAGAATAGTAGGTATGTCAACTATAGTTCTACATTTATTTGCAGTACTGCACAATAGGAGCAGCATACCTTTGTCTAGAATGCTGAAGATAAAATACTCTCCCAGGAAGTAACTTCTAAACTCATGTTCTTATAATCTGTGGCTTGCAGCTTCATATCTGCCCTCAGGTGATGCAGAATCCAGCTACCTTCTTGTGGATGATATACTAGCTGTCATTCAGAGTCCCTCTGATCTGAAGATCGCATTTTTCCAAAGGCTGTGGAAACCAGTCCAGAATAGAGACATGTTGTGGACTCATGTCATGCCCTTCTGGGGACTTTATTATATTTCCAGAGGAACCTATGTAATGGGACTGGTCGGAGTCTTTGGGGTTTTTTTGTTTGGTTGGGTTTTTTTTCTTAACCTATAATGCAAAGTTGTAGCCAACTGAGGCTTCAAAACTTCAGTGTGAATCCAGGTATCAGTGTTCTTTGGGTAGGGTGAAACATTGTTCATGGGCCTGTTTCTTAGCCTTCATTTCTACAAGGGGATCAAACTTCAGGCAAGCACAGCAACCTGGCAGTTTGTTATCCTTGCATCGCACCATATTTTACCGTAAATTTCTTTGAGCCAGCACCAAACATGAGTTGGACCTGCCTAAGAGGGAGTATGTTGCTGTTCACTCTTCTTCTTTGTTCTGTGTTACAGTTCGCTGTTTTGTTGTGGAGTGTACAATTGTCTTTGTGCTCTTTTTACCCGAGTTTCTTGCATGTCCAAGAATGGAAAAGTGTTTGGTTACTGCTTTATTTCTTCCGCATGAGGATCCTGATAGTATTGGTAATGATGTATTGGGGCTTTTGTGGGCCTGACTAAAATGATTCTTTCAGCTTTGTTTCACCCTTTTCTTGTCATATTTTCTCCAGGACCAAGCACTACCTGCCAGGAAGATTCCTGTGCGAATCAGGGCATCTGTAATCAGCAATGGGAAGGCTTCACCTGTGATTGCTCTATGACTTCATATTCTGGGAGCCAGTGTAATGACCGTAAGTAAGCTTTTCCATTGGATTGGCGAGCTGTGAGTTCTGACAGATGGGAGCACAGAGAACACGTGATTAATTTTACTTTTTACTGAAATACAACTTTCCCAGTGTCAAAGCCAAACTTTGTTTCCTGGAAAGTTTCTTTGAAGCGTACATCAGGTTATATGGTTTTTTTCCTTGTTGAAACAGAAATAGGCAATTTGGTATGTGTGGGGTTTTTTGGTTTCTTTTCTTCTTTTTAAAAGCTAACTCAGCCAGACCAATGATGCCAATTGATGTTAATGGAATTCCTGGTTTAGAGAAACCAGGAATGGCTTGTGTGTAATATTTACACAGGTAAAAAATGGCTAGGATTTGGGTACTGCATTAGGCTTTGATGTTTTCATTCAAACCTTGATGACAAAGACATGGAATCCATGTAAAACTGCTGAGCAGTGTTCTGGATTGTCTTCTGAATTACTAGCTGTATGCTAAGATGAAAAATTCGGTACTGTTTGCTAGAATGTTCAGTTAAAACCAGCTGGTCAATTAAACATAGAGCAACAGTGTTGTGCTTCTTGGCATATTGATTTGCTTCATCTCGAAACATTGGATGTTCTTCTTGGCTGATTACTATTAAAATCTCTGATAAAATAATTGAACAAAATCCTGAAGCCTTCCTTTAGGGGGAAGATAATCAGCTTTCAGACATTCCCTCTGCTCACCCTGATATGGCCTTTGCTTCTGTCTGGAGGGAGCAGATCAGTTCAGCTCTACTCTCTCTCCACTTCTATTATTTAAGGCAACAGTTAGTCCCCTTCCTCCTCCCTGCCTTGACGCAGGGAACAAAGGAGCACGTTGTAAGTAAAACAGTAGGCTTCAATAGTTTGGTTCCTTGTGTGTGTAAATTTTAAGACCAGAAAAGACTCTTACAGTCTATTCTGACTACCTGCATCTCACAAGCTGCTGCTCTTCATTAAGGGTGTTTGCGGTAGATTTATTAATGGTACCAGCAAGGTCCACACAACATTAGTGCCACAGCACTGTCATATCTGCAGCCCTTCCCCTAGAAGTTTGAGATGTGGCTGAATTGATGGCACATGTGACAAGCTGTTTAATACGTGGTGACAGTCTTTCTGCTAAAGGTCAAAAAGCCTGCTTTTCTGAGTCATTCATAAAAATGTGATGTTATCTTTGTTGGTCTCCCCTTTCTCCCAGCTTAGTTCTCCCAAACAGGTATTGGAAAGGCCTATCAGCATTCATACTTTGATAGGGACTGTATAAGAAGGGTACTACAGACACAGATTTATGGGCTGTAATGCCACATCCGGTTTGGGGTTGTTTTGGAATCCAGAATGACTCCTTTGGGTCCAGAAGAAACGTTTCGTATTGGAGCCACGAGATTTGGCTCTGATTTTCTGCATCCCTGTTTCGGTTTGCTTTTGTCAATTGGACACCCAGTTTCCCATTCTCACACTACTGCTTCATTCATTCAGTTTAGACTTGCTAAGCATAGCACATTATAAATCTCTTGTGTAAAGAAATGCTACTGCTGGGCTACATTTAAGTACATGTTCATGAAATCTCTAAAGAGATTATTGATACTGTCTGTTTTGTTTCTAATGTGCTGGGCTTCACAGCTCCAGAACATCACAGTGCCCTTGTTATGCTGTTGCTAATGTCTTAGAGCAGTCACTGAAGTGTCAGGAAGCCAGGTTCCTGTGTCTGTAATTGGGGATTCCTTGCTGCTTTTTAGAGCTGGCAGCTGGAAACCATGCGGAGCAGAGATGTGGGTTTGATATGAGTGGGGGTGATGTGGGCAATAATAGTAGCCAGCCTCCCAGTGTCAGGCCTGGCTGGTGACTTAGAAATGCTCACAGGAAGATGTGCATTTCAAAATGGTCTGGAAAGGTAAGTCATGTGGACTCCTGGAACACAATGAGACTTCAGCCAGGATCTTCAAAAAGTGCGTATAACATCTTTTTGTGGTTTGTTTTCTTTAGCCTTTGCCATATATCAGGACATTTAAGACATAGTTCTACTCCTGGTTGCCTGATGAAGTTATAAAGTGTTACAGGTTGTGGAGAGGGAGAAAGGTTCCTTCCTGTTCCTCTCTGTTAGATATGGTTGCTATTATACCCAAGTCTAATGGAAGTACAGACACCTGTAAGTTAATTGAATTAAATGTTCTTTAGACTGGATTTCAGTGCAAGTACAGACAGGGGGAGATAACTTCTGTGTAACCTGAAGCCTTACTGTTATTTAGAAATGCCTCAGGCTTCTTGGTAGAACTTTTTTCTGTGCCAGGAGTCTAATTCTATTAATTTAGTAGATAGCTATTTCTATTTTATGAGCGAATTGTGGTCTCCCACTGATGTAAATATGGAAGTCAATACAAGAGGTCTAGATTTACACAATGGAAATCGTAGCAAAAGGCGGACTTACTGAATATATTTTGTTTTCCTATTTCTGTAAATCAACTCAAGTGTCCACACTGGAAAATTTGTGTTTCCATGTATTTGCAGAATGTTTCTGTGCCTCTGAGATAGAAAAATGGCATGTCTGGTGTTCTGTTCAATTATTCTTGATGATCTCTTTAGATCATCCCCAATTAAGTATTGGTAAGTGTGATTTGTTACTTGCTAGTGTTAACTTTGCAAAGTCATTCGGTCTTAGTGATACTCAAGAAAGCTTGATGCACCAATACGTTTTTGCTTTTTAATTTTTGTCCCAGGGCTGGGCCATTAAGCTTCCCAACTCAGATGCAACTGGCTTGGAACTGCTTTTTCTGCAAGGTGAAGGAGAAGTACAGGTGGCAGAGATGTATGTCATACATCTATAGACATGTTTGTACATTCACTAGTGTTGTTTAACAAGACAAGGATTTAAATTCCTAGTGGAAATGATGATACAACCTTAATTTTTAGCTGTTGTATAGCTCTGTCTTAGATGCTCTTTGCACTGTAGGAATCAAGAAATTAATGGAGGCTACGGGGCATAAATTCAGTTTTAATATGCTTCATTTTGAGTTGTATCATTTCTTGTACCAATGCTAAAAAACAACAAAAAACCACAGACACCCCCTGCCCTCACACTTATTTGAGGAAGTCTGTTGTACAAAAGTGAATTTAAAGGTCTGCCCTGTATGCTAGCCAGTACTAACACCTATAAAGAAAGGTAGAAATAGAAGCAATGGTACTATTTGGGATATGCTGGTTCCATTCTCCTTGCCATTTAAGATTGGTTCTTCATTTTTTTGAAGTGCTTCTCAGTCTTCAATCTCTAGAGATGTTTTAATCAGTCCAGCATCACATTCAGTAAGTCTGGGTTTTCAACCTGTATTCAGAATTTGTTTGTTACTCTAAAGATGTAGGAAATAGCCATTAATATACTGCAGTTGATACTTAGGAATATTAAACAACCTTGGCATGCCAAACTGTTGCTTAGACTGTTCAGTTGTGTAACTTTGAGCAGATGAAGTATCAGAATTAGAAGTTAACCCACAATGTTAATGAAGCGTCTTGCATCTGGGGTAAACTCCATCCTGTTACTGTGCTTCACTGTGATACAAGATGAAAACATGGTAGTTGGAGGCTCCAAGTTACCTGAGATGTGGCACGTATTTGAACGGTTGTCCTATAAACAGCTTTACAGAGTTTTTTAACTTATTCATGTTCTTGTCTGTCTGGTCAAACAATGACATTTTCTTTTCTGCACAGAGAGAATGCATAAAAAATAAGCTTGGGCAACCTAGCTAATGGGAATGGTATATGTATGTCTAACTAGATCATAGAAAACAGTGCTTGTTACTCATCTGCACAAAGCACTGAGTAACAGTGTGGGTCAAGCTTTCCCAGAGAAATTGCCAGGCTAACACAAGCATGTATTAATGCAGGCTGTTTGTAAAAGATCAATAACCTGCAGCAGTGACTAGTGCAAGCAGAGTATAAAGCACTTTTTCAAACAGTTGCTTCTTTTTTTTGTTGAAACAGTTAAGTCCATCTGCTGACTATTGATTGGCTTTTTAGGGGGTTATTCATTCATTTACTTATAAACTCTGGGTTGTAATATCCACCTGGTTTAAAAACAAGTTTTCCATTTGATTGGTAAAAAGAAAAGGGAGCTCATGTTTGTCCTCTCGTGTTTATCTTCATATTCTTCCAGTTTGCATGGTTTTCAGAGAGCCTGTTGATAAGCAAAGCAATTCTCTAACCTTCCAATGTGTTTGGTTGAGTGCTGCTTGTTTTTTCTCTGGGAGAGTGGTAATATACAGGGCTGTTTTTCTTTTTGCACAGTAAATTATATTTTTCTTCCAAGATCCCTTACCATGAGATGCATAAACCCATATACTTCTACTGTCTCTGAATCACATTTGGTAGAGGGAAGGATTAGAGGGAAAGGGAGTCATGGTGACTTTGCTTGTTTGTTCATTTATTTAGCACTGTCTCAGGAAGAGCTTTTGATAACTTCAGTTCTGTAATCACAGTGAATGAGGCTTACTAGCCAAAATCTTTTCTTTTATTGACTTTAAAAGGAAGGATATCAAAATTAGCAGGACTAGTCTAAGACCAATACTTTAGAGTAAAGCACAGAGCATTTTGGATTGAGTGAGGAAGACTGGAGCTGGCCTCTGCCACATGTGTGTTCTAGGTGAGATGCCAGGGCTGTCAGAGCATCCATCTTCTACTAATGACCTTCCTTTCTCCCCACCCTGCCCCCTCTGAGTGAGTGAGTTAGTACCTAAGTGGATTGATGCTTCTGGAGCATAGTCTGTAGACTAGGTTGCAAAAAGGCGATGGCAGAACCAGCTTCCCTCACCCCTGCTTAAATAGCATGGCAGAATAGTCATTAGGAGAGACTGCTAGCAGGACAAATGGCTAAAGTAATAACTGTTAACTTTTATGCCGATGGCTTTACTCTGATGTGCTTGTGAGCCATTTGCACTCCACACTTGTTTTGTCTGGGCTACTGACCAGTTACAGACAGCTATCTTCATGGCAGGATTCATACCCCCAGCTGCGAGATGGACCCTATTCCCTCTCCCTTGGTATTTCATGTTTTTCACTATCCAGGCCAATTTTTGTCCAGATGTCATGACCTCCCTTAACATTGATGCCAGCATGCTCAGCTTGATTTACTTATTTACAGAAACCCTCTTCATTGTTCATGTTTAGTTATCGCCCATTCATTTCTAATGTGTGCAGCTTATCACTTACTAAGTCAGAGAGTAAGAGGTTGCTAGTGTGTAGAAAATAAATCTGCATAGACTTCATTAGTCATGCATGGCTAAACCAGTCAGCTGTTTAAATATCACCACGCTTAGGGATTTGCCTTTGATACTGCAGAGACATCCACCCTACATGAAGCAAGAGTCACCTCATTTATCTTGAGTGAATCATACTTTATTACAGCAGGTCAGGCACCCTGCCTCCTTCTTACTTCCCTCCTTATGCTTTGCCCTTGCTTACTCGGTGCTCTTTTACGTACCCTTTACTATAACTAGTGTTTTCTGGCTGATGGCTCACTTTCAGTTCCTACCCTAAGCCTTTGTCTTCTGTCTCTGAATGACCTTACTGTCCGAGAATTGGGATAAAAGAGGAGGGAAATGTAACTGTGTACTTTAGTACATGTTGTAATTTGTACCATTGTCATTTGGGTTGTGAAGCCTGCTTTTACCCTTCTTACCACTGTTTACTTTCATCTGTGCTGCAACTCTAAGAACTGTAACATCTCTAGGGCAAGGATCTAGTGCTACTTCTTATTAAAGCACCATGCACTTTTCTGACACTTAGTAATAACACACTACATAATTGCTTTAGCAATTGAGTGGTTTAAAAATGCATTTTGCCTTTCTTTGTACTGAAAGGCATTTCCCCTCCCTTGAGTAACAGCTGTAAAACATCAGATCAGGCTGCAGATCAAGAGCTTGCTTGCCCTATGTTCCCTTTGGGAGTCATCTGGGATGGGTAGTGTTGTCAACATCAGGGGGCGGAACTTGGCTGTCCCTGTTTTGGGAGAGAAAGAGGGAATTTGAGTGACAGGTGCTTTTTGGAATTGCTTCTTCTGCACCTTTCAACCTCTCAAGGTGCCCTGACAGAAAAGTGTTTCCTCTTTCTCAGTTGTGAAAGCTAGCCAACTTTATCCTTTTGTGATCCCCAAAATGCAGCTAGGTCTCTAGTGAGTAATTTAATTACAATCGCTTCAACAGCTTGGCAGAAGGAGCATTTAGGATGAGAGCTGTAATCAGTCACTGATATCTGTGCACACCTGGCTGCTGTCAGCACATAAGCTATGGTCCAGCTGTGTTACAGACTTCAATAGGATAGGAGAGAGACTTTTTACAGGTGGCAGTGATTACAGCTTCTGTTATCAACCTTTGAGCAGTTCAAGCAGTTACTTAATTCTCTTCCTGATACTGCTCAGCAGCTATGTTATTTTCATAAACATGTCACAGAAGGCTCTTACCATAATTTTGTTCCTTGTGATCTCTGCTCTCTTGGACTGTATTTTTTTTCGTGATACTTTTTGGTAGTCATGGTAATAATTATCACTTTTCATGTTACAAGTAGTTGAGTGAGTGGTACTGTGTTCTGGGTATTTTGCCCTATGAAAGAGCTGGCCTCTGAAACTGTTCCTTCAGTAATGGGACACCCAGGGTGTGATCACTGATAAGACATTGATGTAAGCTGACAGCAGTAACAGAAATGTGGTACAGCAAAACAGGAGTGTCTGTTCTGTCACCCCCAAGCTCCATTTACCAATGATGTTCTCTAAGCCCATCTTTTCACCAAATGTAAGTTAATAAATTAAGTGTTCTAAATTTTCAGGTGTAACAAAGATTTGATTAATTGTAAATGTAGCTTTTTCCTTGTAATACCCTGCATATGTTCATATTTGCTGTAAAAATTCATCAAAACACTGAAACAGGCCTCAACCACTCTTTAAAGGTTCTTTTCTTCTTGTATCAGCCACTCCACAGAAGATAACAGTACTGAATTTGGAAGCTGATGGCAAATGTATGTAGTGTTGGATTTTGTAGGCAAAAGTCACCCTGAGCTTGAGGACCATTATTTGAAGGGGATTTTTTTTTTTTTTCCACATGTTTCATAGCATTATCTATCCTCAGTTGTATTGCCTAAATACTCTAGATGAATATCACACCAGGTATGGTTTCATCAGCATGAGGTATTTTGGGTGCCACATGGTATGCAGATGGTACCTGTACTCTTGCAGAGAAGGGAAAAACCCTTGTAAAAGCCTGTTAATCTTGTAGCTGTTGCTCTGCAACAGGATACTCCAGTCACCAATCCTGGTGAAAGCACAGGTGGTTTTGATTGTTGCCTCCATTCTCCTCTGAATCTGCCATAACTAGCACTACAGATTATGAAAATGTGATTCCCATGTTGAGCCTAATGTCCTGGATGGAAGCTCTGGCTTGCAATAATCTTTAGTCCATTTTTTGCCCCAACTGGGTTTTGTGTGCTCTCCCATCTTTGCAGTACCCAACTGAGCGAGCTACCAGTGCTTTTAAGCCATTGCTCTAAGTCTGATTCGTGATAGGTAGAGTGTAATGGTGTTAATGAGATGGGATAGGGCTCACTTAGTGCTTTCCCAGACAGCATGGAGTTTTCTGTTGTAGCACACGCTGTATTGCTGCCTTATTCCTGTAGGGTCCTCAGGATGATTGTTTATTTCCCAGGCTGTCTACATAGAAAACAGTTTGTAAAGAGGAGCCTGCTTTAATGGGTGAGAACAGATACATGGAGGTTGAAGTTGGTCTTTGTATTTTATGGACTAGACTTTGTTTGCAGTAACATTTATAAATCAAAATAATTTCTTTTATTTCAGTGAGGTAACTCAAGATTTATGCCAGTATTGGCAGATCAAAATCTGGTGTGTGATTCTGAATCCACATATCAAAAATGCCTAATTATTTTGTACTTGAGATTTATATAGGGTTTTTTTATACCTTAGACTGAAAGCTACCTTTAAGATTAGTTACTAGCAAGGACAAATGTATGTCATAAAATATTTACAGGGTGCAGGTAGCTGAGAGAATGCCAACATGCAGAGGGATGTAGGCACTGCTAGAATTTTTTAATTTTTTTTTTCTTCTTGCTGGCTTTTGAACCTTCAAGTCTGGGGCTACATGAGGGAGGAGGCTGGGGTGAGCAGGGAGAAAGACATTTGTATACTTTTCCTGTTTTTTGCAATGGAAATTATTTACAGAAAAACAAAGGCGGGAGGACTTAGAGGTCCTGAAGGAGATTCTTGTTCACTAGCAAGGCTGCCTAATGTACTAATTATTGCTTGTCATTGGAAGAAGGCTACCTGTTGATCTCTGGTGGAGTTTAGCTGTATATAGAGACATATCTTTATTATGTTGCAGTCTTGTTACCTAGGAGCTGGTATAGTAATCTCAGTTGTGGAACATTGGGGATTAGATGCAAAACCTTAATTACAGTTACCTTAATAATGATCCCCAAGGGGCAGATTGAAACTGGCTGCTTGGGTACCTGTGAATCAAGGTTTGTCGGGGAGAGGATTTTTTGGTGGATTTGATTTATCTTTGTGGAGGTATTTCACTGCATACTGACATCCAAGGCCTGTGCAAACACTGGGAGTGGAACCTGGGATTTCGGTTGTCTTTTGCTGTCCTTAGAGATTCTTGGCCATAAAGGAATTTCTCTGATTGTGGAAGGAAATAGGCTTTTCAGTAAAAAACCCAAGAATAATCAAATTACGTGAATTCTGTTGGGGTGTAAGTGTTAACTGAAACCCCAGTTAGCTAATGGGTGCCCACAGAAGAAAAATCTTCCAAATCTGTGAATGTTAGTTCATTTCAAACTCTTGGGTGCATGCAGAACTGGTGAAAATTCTTCCTGGGTAGTAGTTTAATCAGTGAAGACTGCACATTTAGGGGAAGCAAAACTTTGCATATTTCAGTCAATCTTAGAATAGTTCTGAACAGAAAAAAATGAAGAAGGAATAAAGAAGTGGGATGTGGTTGATTTCATCATTTTCAAAACAAAGTTCAGGATTCAATGGCTGCATCACAGTGATGAATTTATCTTGAAAATTAGCAGAGATTGCTAAAATCTGAGAAAGAAAACAACTAATCTTAGTTTCAAAGTGTTGACCTAAGTTAGTTCATACTCCTCTGTCTAGAGGCTATGATTTAGTCAGTCACTCTGCTGTGACTCCCGGAGGTTCTTCCCAGACCTCTGTGTGGGAGATGAGCAGTGTGGGCTTGTGGTGGCCTCCCTGGCCTGGGAGATGCCTTTCAGGATGTGTCTGTTGCCAGAAGGGTACTCAAGAGGGTGAACTTGAGTGGGATGGGGAAGGAGAGTAGAAAATTACTCCTTCCCTAGGAAAGTAGAGTTGACTGATCTTTGTAGTGTGCTTTTGTTCAAATGCCTCTAGCCTCAACCTGAGAGTAGTTGTGTTCGTGTCCATTGAGTAACTGTCTCAGATAATATAACTGACCTCTAGACCAGAGTGTGTCTTGACTAGACTCTGGCTTTAATAATACACCTGCCAAAGATAAGCGATTTTTTTTCTTCCAGAGAGACTCTGGTGTGTTGATTTTGAAGGAAGTGTGGTTGGAGCTCTATTCTTTCTCTTGTCTCTGGTCTGAAACCTAATTGCAGTGCTTGGCCAGAGCAAAGCTGGTGTCAGGTTCGCTGGCTTCCCATAACTATCTGTCATATTTCTATTTTTTTTTCTTTTTTTTTCAGATTGCACTAAGTGACCTTCTGTCTGTTACATTTCTGCCCTGCTGATCTCAGGGAAATGATGAAGATAGATAGCAATATCACAAGCCGTCCATCATACGGTTTGTAGGTCCCTTAGAAGCATCTGTATCTTTAATAGTTTATCTGTCACAGATATTTCATAATTGAAGACCACAAAATGCTGAAGAGAGGGCTAATATTGGTATTTCTTTTTACTACTGGAGACTTCAGCAGTCAGGTATCTTTCACTTGGAAATGCAGACTGTCATGAGAAGTGCCTGTGCACCAGAGTTTAAATTATGGATCCAAGCCAACTGCATGTTACAGAAGGCAGGGCTACTGCTGACATCAGCAAAGACTCATTTTTCTGCTTTGCTGTTGTAACACTGGATTGTCTGTGTTACCAGTGAAGAATGAACTGAGCAGACCTGGCTTTCAAGCCCTTGCTCTGTGTGAATGAGCAGAAGTTCTCAGAAGTGGTGACTGTGAATCTGACTGTTGGCAAATGGTTGTAGGCATTCCAGGCATGTGATATGGGGCAAGAGAAAATCATAGAATCATTTAGGTTGGAAAAGACCTTTAAGATCATCGAGTCCAACCATCAACCATGCTATGAAGTGCCTTGTCTACATGCTTTTTGAATACCTCCAGGGATGGTGACTCTACCACTTCCCTGGGCAGCCTGTTCCAATGCCTAACAACCCTTTCAGTAAAGAAATTTTTCCCAATATCCAATCTAANAGCACCCACCTCACTACAGTCTCCTTTCAGGTCAAGGGAGTGTGTGTGTGTGCTTCTGTGAGAGATATACCAGTATTGATCTGAGGTCAATGGGCATGTTTGACTCCAGAAAACATGCAGAGTTACCCAATGGGGCATGATGTTGATCTCTCATAACAGTACTGTCAGCTGTGCAGCCTATATGTATGTGGTATATGAGCTGTCATACATAGATACCTGAAATACCTGTCTGAAGTATTGAGTTGCACACATTTGCACAAGGTATTAGACCAGGCGGGACACTATGTTAATCCTGCATGCTTAAGTTTAGGGTTAGCCTGGATTTCTCCACGTGATGCTGCAGCATGGAGAATATCCTGAGAATTCATCTTGTTATCATTACTTGAATGCTGAAAACTGAGGTTGGAAGAATTTTCTATGCTTCCCGTTGTTTGAACACAAATCATACTTCAGTGTTTGTACTGGCAGCACCCCTGCCTCCCCCAGACAAACAAACAACTCCCCCAAAACCAACAAAAACCCCAGGCTTTTTTCTCTATTGCTTGCGCTTGTTACCAGTGCTGAGTTTACTCTGCATTTGTCCCAACTAGAAAAGGCTGGAGGCTTAAATCCCTTACCTGATCCTGCTGTAATAGTTACTTCTGATGGACACTTTGGACATGAATTTTTGCTTTGTCTCAAGGGAAGCATCCTCACAGAGATCCCCACTTGGTTGTGGAATTGCTACTGATGGCTTGTGTATGGAAGATTGATAGATCAAGTAATTTAAACTTTTAATTTAGGCATACCATAGAATATACTTAGCCCAAATATCACACTTGAGAGACCTGTACTAAACACATTGTGGGAGTTTTTCAAAATACATAGACAGTATATAATAATGCTTCCTGTTTTAAACAAATTTCATCTTGGAGACCAGGATGAAATAAGAATAAACTTGTAAGTATTTGCTATAGTAGGGCTAGGTATGGCACAATACTTGGGATGGAACAGAAAGTAAAATTAGCTACATCCTCCTATGCAGAACCCTGTGCTTTTGCCCATCTCCTTTAGAAGCCAGGACAATTTAACACTTTCTGTTGCAGAGATGAATTTCTAACAGTTCAGTCAATGAAGTAGAAACTAACCAGGTTTTCATACTTTCACTGGTGCCAGGAAGTTCTTATTTATGACCAGTAACATGTGAACCATCTGAGTAACTTAAGCTGCTCACTCTCATACACTCTGTAAGCATATCTCCGTGTTTGGGAGCAAATACTGGAATGGGTAGAATAGCTGCCTTCCTGAGTTTCCTCCAAATTCTCCTTCTAATGGAAAAGGGTTTTTTTTTCTTTTCCAGTACTGAATAGAAGGAAGTATAGGTCTTTAGTCCTGGCAAATCTAGGATTTGAAGACTTGTTTTCTTTGCCCACCTTAAGCACGGGAGTTTCAGACTTGCAAGAAAAGGATGCTGCTCACAGCTGCGCTAGGCCTGCTGGCAAATAGCATTCAGTACAGATGGTTGTCTGCCCACACTCTATTAATGAAGAGGCCTCCAGTGTTTATGTTAACGGTGATGAGTTTGAGGGATAAAAATAGGTAGTTGTTTGTTGTTCATTTGTTCTTTATAGATCTGCAGTGAACTTTTTTTATAAAGCACAAATTCGATAGAGAGATTTGTTAACCTGCTAGAAGAGCAGGCTGTCAAAAAGCCAAGATGCAGATGTCTGAAGTACTGAAATACTTATTCCTTGTTTCTTCAGCTACTTTCCTTCACTCCACGAGATGGTGCTGTGTTCCCACAGACCCCAGGCATCCTTTGCTTGGCTTTTCCTAGGCCCTTGGTGGGTGTTTGGAATACGAAAAGCTGAAATGAAGTTAGAAAGAATCTCTCTCTCCAGTTGCCTTTTTCTCCTCTCCAAATTAATCTCGAAGAAGTTTTCCAAAATCACCTAAGGCTTTGTATAGTCCTCTGCAGTTTACGTCTTCCTTGGTGTTTATTGAGTTCTGTGGCTTTGCCATGACTCAAGAGGGCTTAGGAAGCCTTCTGGAGGCTACTTCAAGATGCCATAGTTTCAGAGCAGCCATTCTTAGTAGCAAACAGTAGAGCTGAGACTGTGTATTGTTGTATGTGGTCATTCCTTGCTGATAGCCTGCTAAGTCATGGATATTTTTGCATGTTGCAGGAGTTTGCCTAGTTCCACATTTATTTATTTATTTATTTAGGTCTTGTGCAAAATGTTCCAGGGCTTCAGCCCTGGAAACTTAAATTATCTGATCATATCACTTAAAATAATTAGCAGTTCTGCTCTCCTCATTTTCCTACCCCATGCTTTCCTATTTATGTGGAAGCTGTGGTTTTGGGAGCTCTTGTGTGTTTTATTTCCCCCACTTTCAATTAGATTTGGAGTAGAGAAGTACTGATCTGGGGATACTGTCCTTGCAAGGAGGAAACATTGGAAGCTGGTGTTTGAAACGGCTGAAGTCCACTGAGCTTATGCCACAAGGTGGAAAGACACTCTTGGGGAATAAGAAAAGTCACTTTTCACACGCCACAGTATTAGCCTGCCTTGGGTTGCTAAAATGAGTTTAATGTCAGTGTGGAAAGTGATACAAGTGACTCATTAGATATTTCTGAAATCGTGGATAGAGAACTTCCATTTGTTTTGCAGAACGGTTTCTTTCTTTACAGAAACAGGTGCCTGGAGTAGAAGGCTTCTTCACCCATTGTGTGTCCCTGGAGCCTGCCATTTTAGCTTCTTGATTACCACACATACCTTTGTGTTTCATAGATGTGTGTTCAGTGTCTTCACAGCTCTGCCTCTCATTTCCTCATGCTTCTGTAAAGAACAGTCTGACCTCGTTTGTCCTCATGCTTTTGTTCTTAGCATTTTCCAAAAGCTTGGACTTGCACTTTCCTGTTTCTCTGCTGACAGAGAGTGGATTCCTGATTTATAATTTCGAGACTCAAATCCCTGTAAGTGGTGCGGAGGTGATGAGTAGAGAAGTGGTACAAAATCCTTACATGCCTAAATGAGGCTGAGATCAACTTCCCTCCCCACTTTTTAACTCGTTATAACTGGTCTGGATTAATGTGGAACAACTACAACTCCAGAGCAAGTCAGTAACAGTTATCCATTTCAAATACCTTTCAGCAGGATTCCTAATGCACACCTTACAATTTTCATAACTGTTACATTTCACTTAACTTGGCAACTTTAGGACCTAACTAAATTGATGACACCATTGTGTAAGGACTGTTTCTTACTCATTTAGCTCAGGACACATTCTGGACATGAGCTGCAGTTTCTGCCAACAGCCATTAATCCCCATGAGCTGTGGCATGTAAATGCCACGTCATGCATCTCCAGGGCAAGAGAAACTTCTTATCTGGATACCTCTAGCAAGTTTTTGAAGTTGCTAATAATTGTTCCAATGCTCAAAGCTCTTCTCTGATTTCTCACTCAAATTTTAATACCCAGATACAACTTCAGAAACACTTCCAAGTGTGATCAGGTATACACCAGAGAGATTTTTAATCTTGGAGGTGGTGGTTCTCGTCACTTCTCAGCAAGCGTCTTGCTTCTGCTACTATGAAAATAAAAGCTAGGCTGCACTGATTGTTTTTTTTTCTCTGTAAGTCCACCCCAGAAACTTATCTGGGGATGTCTTATTTTGGTGTAGTAGTTATGGCTTCAAGGCATATGGTGTTGAAAAGTATGATCTAGACTTCATGGTTAACAGTGAGGGTGTTTTCTGCATACCATGTGACATTTCCTTTGCCCTCTTTGAAAATATGCACGTTAGCAAATAACTCTTCTTGCTGTTCCAATTAAGTGACTCGTGTTTACTAACATATAGGTTATACTGAGCTTTGAAGACCAGACTTGACCACAATTTGTCAAGAACTTGAGGGCATTTTGGATGTGAAAGCAGGGGCATGGGTGAGATAGAGCACAAAGCACTGTCTGTTTTGTATGGGGACTTTTGATCTAAGAAGAGTAGCATGGGCTAAATACGGCTTTTGTCTTGGCTCACCCTGTCATCACTGGTATAATGCAGACTTCTGACTTCCTTCTCTGTTGCTGTCTAGTCTCTGACTCAGGGTTTGCTATTTTGAGTGGGGGAAAAGGTTTTTTGTCTTTTCCATGCGCCTCCTTCTGAAGGCAGCCCAGGGCCTGCACAGAGCAGCAGCTGTGAGTCAACAGAGCTTGCAGTTAAACAGCAGGAGGACACATCAGAGCAGTAGGAATTGAATTCTCCAGGGACAGAATTTTAAAACTGTTAAGCACTGAACAAAGTTTCCCTTGCTCCTTGATTGCTTGCTTGGGGTTTTTTTTGTTTTGTTTTTTAAGGGCTATAGGTTCCCTTTGGCATTTGCTGCTGGTCCCTTATACATCTTTTCAATCTGGGAACTGCTAACTACAGCAGGCAGTGAGACTGTTTAATGTCAAGGGGAGCTTCCTCTTCAAAAAGCGGTTGGAAGGTGGCAGGGACTAGCTAGTTTGGGATTAGTTACATATCTTCTTCTGGTTCAAATCTGGCTTAGGCTCTGAGAAAATAACAGCTGTTACACCACGATGGCAAGTAGGTAGCTTATGTTGAGGAATGTTTTGGGGAATTGGAAGGAGATCTTGAAGAGTTCTTGAGGAAAAGCTTCAATATCAGAACAGTTTTCCTGCTTTCGGCCCTAATTAGGGCTTGTGGTCACAGCAGAGAGGTCAAAAGCTGAAAAAGCTTTGTATGTTGCCAAGGTAAGTAAATGCTACTCAGTGACTGCTGAAAACTGTAATTTCTTTTTATTGGGAATACAACAGGAAATTTTGACTGAGCCACAGCTCACAGTTTCGAACATTTACCCTTTGCAGGCTTTGACTTGGTTGATGTTTTGTTAGTGCTAGTCCTCTTGGAAAACACAGGTTAAGCTCAGATGCTCTCAGAAACCTGTAAAACTTGTAAACCTGATAGTGGAAGCATCTCTTCCTAACTGCAATAGGAAGGTCCTTGGTGCCAGACATCCTATGATTTCAATTGCTCACCAGCACAATACAAACTCCAGCAAGCACAGTGATCAGCTGCAGTAATCCCCAAAGACGTTCCTGAATAACTGGTGAATCCACCTGAGAATTATCTTCTGTTTCACACACCAAAGAAAAGGAAATAGTATAGCAAGGCCCACAATCCTCTTATGCCTTGAACCTTCTGGCCTGGGCAGTAAAGCTGTCTGTTCCCTTTTGATCCAGGAAATCTCCCATGGCAGAGTTCTGCTGGACTCTGAGGAAAACTAATTTTTCTCTTTTAATGTGATGTTAGTGTTGCCATTCATTTCTCTCCTTCCTTTCTGCATGGAAGTTATAGAGCCCCATCCCCTGCAATCTCCAGGAAGCAAATTGTGACTAAGACTTCTCCCTTGTATAGTAATCATGGGGTGTTGTGAAGGCTTTCTCCTAAGCTGCTGCAATTCATGTGTTAGTGTCTTTGCTTTATTCATCTGTCCATGAGCTCAAATGAACTATACTGGTTTGCATCATAAGTAGGTGTAATCTTAGGTCCTTTTGAGTCCTCTGTGTGCTGCCTGGTAAGTGTCTTTTGTAGACACAGTTTGAGAACCTGAAAATGTGTATTTGAAGTTAGATGGGCATACTGTGCATGTTCATCACTGGTTCCTAGAATAGCGTGCCCAGTGTTGGTCAGTTCATCTAAAGACACGCTCATTAATAAGCTTTAAGAAAAAGAACAAAAAATGAAGTTTGTTCTAGTAAAATAAAGGGTTAAGTATTTAGAAAAGAGTTTGAAAACAGTTGTGGGACAGGATTTTCTGAAAGCCTAATTTATAAGCTTTTTTCAAAACTCTTTCAAAAAGCAATTTCATACTCCTAAATTAGGTTTCTTATTCTCTTGTGCCTGATGTTAGTGTTACATACGTCCTTCAGATTTGCAAAGACATCAGTCAAATAAAATTTTAAATCTCTGCCTGCCACTTAAGCTCTCTGTATGGGTTTCCTTCCATGTTTTTTCATGATTTGTCATTTGGCTATTAGAGTTGGTGGCAGTTCAAGCAGGCATTTTCTTCTCCAGAAGGCAGCTGTGGAGGATCACCACCTGAGTGTTTGCTCCACTATTCAGAGGCCAAGTAGAGGATTCTTTTGCTACTCTTGTCTGCCTTTCTGCTTCAGAAGAAACAAACCTAAAAATATTTCACTTGCATATTTACTGATCAGTAGAGAGAAGCCTGGTAAAGACTGTGCTAAATTGTTTAAGAATGGTTACATTCAGACTGCATGGGAACATCCTCCTACTTCGCAAACTGAATGGAACACTCGATGATGTCAGCTTGCTCCAGCACTATGAAGAGGCTAAATTTGATCATGACTAAGCACAGCTGGGGGAAAAAGAAAAAAAAAAAAAAAATCTCTTTCCTATGTCCTGCCATACATGTTACCAGTTTCAGGGGATCCTATTTCAGCTTTTCTCTGA